>CATIWQ010038163.1:0-12895 GCA_949673415.1 Euphorbia schlechtendalii
AAAGAATTATCTATATATAACAAATAAACCTTATTATTGTTAAAACAATAATCCAAAACTGTTTATACATTAGTGACTAAAAAAGACATATCACCCTAATTGCTTCTGGGGCATACATCATGCCTAAGAGAGAGTAGGTAAGAGCTTTTACGGCACCATCATTTTCCTCATCCATATCATTAGGATGAATATTATCAGGTGTTTACTTAGGAGTCTTTTCACATTCTTCAACTAATGGTTACTTAAGGCAGTTATTGAACATTCGAACTTGCATGATGGAATTTCAAAACATAAAATTAACACTAAAGGATCTCCTAAGCATGGTATGATTGACGTAAACCAAATTGAAATGTTCTATAAATGCTTATTGGTTGATAAAACTTAATAAAATAAACTGAGCATCTAAGATTAGAGCATTACCAATTGATGTATGCATTTCCCTTTTGTGCGATAATCCATTAGAACAATCAGACAGCACTCTGTTAGCACAAGCCTCCAAACCAAGACAGTCTCTATAAATAGTCCACATGGACCCCACTGACCAAAACCTCACATAAAGGAAGAACTTGTTAGTAAGAAACTGCTAGACTGCTCGTAGACCAACCCAAAAATATCACTAAGAAGGCTCTTTACAAAATAAGAATAAGCCTTCAAAAGAATTCTTGCGAAAGCGGAGAAACTTGTAGAGGAACTCGCAAAATCTCGTGAAGAAAAGAAGTTAAAACTCAAAAGAAAAGGATGAGCTAAAGTATAGATTAAGATGAGGACGAGCTCCTATTTATAGGAGAAGGGGAGCATCAAATGCTCCACATTTAGCAATGTGGAATAGGATTTCATATCCTACATCACGCAGGCTACCCATGAAGCTCCAAGTCCCTACATCTGATCTGCGTGCACACAGCCCGCTTATGCAAGCTTTGTGTGGTATGCAAGGTAAGTCAGTGGGCTTACCTTGCCCCACAAAGCTAACTTGGAGATTATGATAGTGGGCCTGCGCTGCAAGCCTAAAGTAAGCACTACTTAGCGCTTATTAGTCTGTAGCCCACCGGCACGTGCTAGCGCATGTCAGCAACCCACGAGCAACCTTTTAATGCTCACGAGGCTGCCATGCAAGCCCCACCCATGAACAACACGCATTTTCCAGGGCCCACACACAAAATAGAAAAATTTATTTTGGTTAGCATAATTTTCCCCAATTCTTCTTTTTATTATTATTTGGTATAACCAAATAATTTATCCAATGAGTTTAACTTTCCCTTATATTCTCAGTATAAACCTTATCTACAAGTTCTTTACATAGTTCGATAAAGACTTAATGTGTGTGACCTCATAGGATCCCAAAGTATAGAGTTGCTAGAGGTTAACCTAAACTTGGCTTCCCATCCGAGAAGCTTTAGGCTAAGCCTTCCAGACCGATATGGAAGCCAATAACTCTAGACAATCATATGTGCTTTCTAGCAAAGGCATATGATCCCCCGATACTCGAAATGTCATGTGCCTGTGACTTGATCCAGTTTTGCAAAAGTAACCAGTACAATACACTCCTTCCATCAGGTTAAGTACCATCAAGTTTATTGAGCTCAGATTAAGTGTTAGCTCGTATAATAGCCGTAACTATCTTGGAATTAAACTTGTTAATGAAGAACACCACTCGCCTTTATGTATTGAGATTGACTAAAAACCCATTCTATTAATCTCATACTCTGATTAGAGGTTAATGAGTGTGTCACTTTAACAAGAGGCCTTAGGTACAACTCCCATTATATCACTATATCAAGAGCAATGGATCCTATCTTGACTACTCACCTTACAAACAAATGATCATTACTATACCCATAATCATATGTATCATCCTAATTACTAGGATATGAATAATTATGACCCAAACTATAGCAACTCCCACACAAGGTAATTAGTATCTCAAGTTTGAGAATACTCGTACTGCTACTGCAATAAGACATGTTACCAACATGTGGATATAGTTATTTCTAAGTTTATGTCTTATAGTGGTCTCCAATGTATTACTGGAATACACTTATGTGTTAACTCAAGGTACCACCTTCAGCTCGTGAGATCGGTTGCTTGGATCAAACCCAAGGAGTAAGCCTACACATGCTAGTCTGTCTTCTTCATTGATGTCTAGTCCCAATAAAACTTTGACTAGGAATATTTAAAATTTTTATTGTAACAAGTGTATACGGTTCTTACAACACATCGCTCCCATTATGACCTCGCACTTTAATGTTATGAAATAGTCATAGACTTTTTCTTATTATATCAATGAACATATACATATACTTACTAGAAACAATTTCGTCTAGTGACTAATAAAGACATATTGCCCTAATTACCTCTAGCGCATATATCATGTCTAACAAACTCCCACTTGCACAAGAACCAATTTCCCATGTCCTTCATGTCATACTCGTTAATATGCTAGTCATACTCAACTTGAGTCAATGGTTTTGTAAGCCCATCTACTGATTTTGATCCAAAGTGATGTATTCTAAGCTTAAATCCTTTCTAGATACTATCTCTTGAATGAAATGGTATTTTTTGAGTATGTGTACATTTCTCTAACGAGATCGTGGTTTCTTTGCCTGAGCAATAGCCCCATTATTATCACAATAGACCATTACTGGATTTACAATGCTAGATACCATGTCGAGATCACTAATAAATCCCTTAAGCTAAAGAGCTTGCTTAGCTACTTTAGAAGTAACTATACTTTGACTCAATGGTTGTATTTATAGTTGTATCTTGTTTCTGCCCCTTAATTCAAAATAAACACTTAACTTGACTTGGACTTGTAATCATCCTTATCATACTGAAAACTAGCATTAGTGTATCCCTTCACAGAGAGATCACTTTCTCCATAAAATTAAAAAACATATCCTTAGTCCTTCATAAGTACTTGAGGATAGTCTTAACGACCATCTAGTGCTTCTCACCTGGATCAAATCGAAATCTTCTCATGATGCTCACTGCATGTGAGATGCTAGGCTGAGTGCATTCTATAACATATATGTTGGATCATATTATCAAAGTATAGGGTATTCCATTTATGTGTAGTCTCTTCTCTTGTGTTCTCGGACACTCAGATTAAGATAGGTTAATCCCATGAGACATTGGGAGGTAAACCTTTATTGACTGATCAAGGATAAATCTAGCTAAAACCTTGTCTATATATGTAGTTTGGGAAAGACCTAACAGCCCCCTTGATCTATCATGGTATATCTTTATACAAAGTATAAAAGCTACTTCTCCAATGTTTTTCATGGATAACTTCTTTAACAATCATGACTTTAACTGTTTGAAGAAAAGGAACATCTTTTCCTATCAGTAAAATGTTATTGATATATAATACAAGAAAAAAGATCGCACTCCCACTAGCCTTCTTCTGTACACATGGCTCATTAGTGTTTGACACAAAACTAATTTCTCATATCGTATCGTTAAATCTAATATTCCAACTCCTTAATGCTTGCTTAAGTCCATAAATGGACCTTTGCAACTTAGGATTATATACTCCTTCTCGAGGAATTGAGCATTTCTAGAAACAAGGAATTTTTGTTCCTTGGGATCATAAAAGGTATACCCCATATTCTCCTTAGGGTAATCTATAAATAAACACCTATTAGACTTAGTACCCAGCTTATCTGAACTTATCCTCTTTACATAAACAGGACATCCCAAAACTCTCAGGTGAGAAAGAGCTTGTTTCTCACTATACCACATTTCATATGGTGTTTGATCAATAGATTTCAAGGGCACTCTCGTCAGATTATAAATTGAGCTCTCAAGTGCATAACCCCAAAAGGATCTGCTAAGTTTTGCTTGGCTGATCATGGACTAAACCATATCGAGTAAAGTTCTATTTCTCCTTTACGACACTCCGTTGTGTTGGGGTGTTTAAGGAGGAGTCCATTGGGAAAAATACCATTATCCCTTAAATAATTCTTAAACTCTTAGATTAAGTATTCACCGCCAGGATTAGATCAAAGGGTCTTGATACTTTTCTCAAGTTATTTCTCCACTTCGATTTTGAACTCTTTGAATTTATCAAAACTTTCAGACTTGTGCCTCCTTAGGTACAAAGAACCATACTGTGAGATATCATCAATGAAGGTTATCACGTAGACAATACCTTCATGCGTCGTAACACTCATTGGACCACGTACATTAGAATGTATTATTTCTAAGGTACTAGTGGTAGGCTGACCCTTTCCTTTGAAAGGTTTCTTAGTCATCTTCCCCTTTAAATAAGGTTTGCACGCCCCATAGGATTCCCATTCCAATGGGCCTAAGTCACCACATTTGTGTAATTTAGTTAAGCAAATCTTATTTATATATCCTTGACTACAATGCCATATGTATGAAGATTTCTAATTATCTAATCTTGATTACTTAACAATGTTCATATTTAGAATGTTAGTTTTAGTATATAGAACATAAATTCCGCCAACAAATGTTTCACAAGAATAAAAAACATTATCACGTCGAATTTGATAATCATTATTAGAAAATAAAATCACAAATCCCTCTGTCGCTAAACGCACAGTAAAAATAATATTCTTAGTGATAGCAAGAATATAATAGCAATTTTTCAAAACTAAAACAAGGCCACTAGGCAAACGAAGGCTATATGTCCTTACAGCTATTGCAGCAACCCGAGCTCCATTTCTAACTCTTAGGTCTGTTTCCCTCTTTGCAAGCCTCTTACTATTCCACAATCCCTATATAGAAGTACAGATATGAGTACCACAAGCAGTATCCAATACCCAAGTAGACTTATAGCGAACTATAGAGAAACTCTCTGTATGAACATACCTAAAGTAGATGCCTTGCTCGGCTTCTTCTTCACTTGTTTAGAAATCTGAGCTCTTAACTCGCGTTTCATTTCGACAATTTTCATGAGTCTTCTCTTGGCCTTGAAAGCCTTAGGCTTTCTTATCTTTCGATCCACGGTAACAAGTTGATTCTCAAGTTTATTTCTAAACTATATATCATATTGTTCTAATAGGTCTACCATCTCAGAAAAATTACAATAATCACTGATGCTATAGAAATTTATTTTGAAACTATCATACCTAAGCGGTAGAACTTTAAACATAATCTATTTCAGGGCGTCCAAATCAAAAGTAACTCCCATTTTCCTTAACTGTTTAGAGTTATCGTAAGCAGTCATGGTAAACTCAACTATTGAGGTGTAAACCCCTAGACTTGCAAATAACATGAATTTCTTAGGTTCATCCATCATCACAAGTTGCACAATCATAACTCCAAGTCCATATTTTTGCAAAGATCCTTGTACCTTGGAAGCATAGTGTTAACCATGAAGTTCTTTGCAAAATCATAGTCCCTTTTGTGCTTCACGTACATATCAATTTGATAAATTAAAGGATCTTCTCCTGGGAGTTCGGGATATGGATTATCTGGTACATAATCCATACCAAGGCTCTTTAGGAACCTTGTCACACACTTAAACCAATCATGAAAGTTGTCTCCTTTGTAAAACTTGTTGTTAATCGAATGCATATCAATGTTAGTGTTCTTATTCAACCTAGATATAAGATAGATTTTGTTTAGACATTAGTATATGGACATGTATTTTATATAAGGTCTTTAATTAAATACATAATTCCTACTATTTTCTCGACATTCAAATATCCTCTTCTATTTAAATTGGAGAAATTTGATCCAACTAGTTTTCCTTACTAGGTAACATCCATAGCCACTCATCATGACCCCCGCTATAGCACGTCAAGCCACAACAAGACAACCATGGTTGGAACCTGTCCATTTGCATCCCATGTGATTGCTAATCCATTTGAGTTTTCTTTCTCAAAATGTGCATACCGAATTGTACGACTCCTCAAATGTATCTCCAATCTGAATTAGCTCCAATGATATGGACAACTAACCCATTCTAGTTAAGGCATTAACCTCATCTAGTCTCATTACCAAACACATGTTGAGGGAAAGCATGTTGTACATGTCCTTACATCCATTAATAAGGTTTGTATTACGACTTATGATGGGAAGATAATCTACCGCCTTAATATTGTTGTAGGGATTTTATTGGTGCCGCTAGTCTTGCCTTAGTCTAGGTCTGATAAGATGGATATGATTATGATTATAATAATTCTGTGCTATTTGAAATTATTAAATCTAAGGGAACATACTCAAGACTGGTACATCATAATCATTCTATTATGCCAACACTCCACATAGCATGCAAAATAAACAAGGTCCATGCATTTTAGCTTGCGAGTCAACCGCACAGGTGAACAACCTATGTTCATTTAGGGCCCACTCGTAACGGGAAAAATTCCCTTGCTTTGCTCACTGTAATTTTCCCAATTTTCTCCTTGAATCCTTTTATTTTTTAATTTGGTCCAACCAATTAATAATTTATCCAACGAATTCAACAAATTGAATATTCTATAGGTTCTTTACTCAATCCGATAAAGACCTATAGTGTGTGACCTCATAGGATCCCAAAGTATAGAGCCGCTAGAGGTCAACCTAAACTTGGCTTCCTATTCGGGAACCTTTAGGCTCAGTGTTCCATACCGATAAGGAACCCGATGACTCTATATGATCAAATGGGCTTTCTAGCAAAGGCGTATGATCCCTTGATACTCGGAATGTCTAGTGCATGTGACTTAATCAGGTTCTGTAGTGGTAACTGATACAATACACTCCTTCCATCAGGTTATGTACCATCTAGCTTTTTGAGCTCGGATTAAGTGTCAGCTCATGTATTAACCGTAGCTATCTTGGAGTTAAACTTGTTCACGAAAAACACCACTCACCATAATGTATCAAGATTGTATACAAACTCGTTCTATTAATCTTATACTCTAATAAGAGATTTATGAGTGTGTCTCTTTAACAAGGAGCCCGAAGGTACATCTCCCATTATGTAACTATATCAGGAGCGATGGATCCCATCTTAACTACTAGGCTTACCAACATGTGATCATCACTATACCTATAAACACTTGTATCATCCTGATTTCAAGGGTTTGAATAAGTATGACCCAAAGTATAGCAATTCCTATAAGGTAACCAGTATCTCAGGTTTGAGGATACTTGTACTGCTACTGCAATAATACATGACACAACACATGGATATAGTTATTTCCGAGTGTCTATCTTATAATGGTCTCCAACGTATTATTTGAATACATTCATGTGTTAACTCAAGGTACCAACTTCAGCTCATGAGATCGACTGCTTAGATCTAATCCAAGGAGTAAGCCTACACATGCTAGTTTGTCCGCTTCATTGATGTCTCATCTCAATGAAACTATGACTATGGATATTTAGACTATTCATAGCAACACGTATGTGCAGTTCTCACACCACATAGGTCCCACTATATCCTCGCACTTTTACGATATGAAGTATTCATAAACTTTATCTTATCAATGCGCATATATATAATACCATACATATATGATACCAACGAGATACATAAATAAATAAAAGCACTGATAATAACAAAGATGCCTTTATTATTATTAAAAATAATACGAAACTGTTTGTACATTATAACTAATTAAGATATTTCACCCTAATTACCTCTAGGGTATACATCATATCAAACACCTTTCCCTTTAGTGTGGCAAGCCCTTAGAAAAATTGGACAACACTCCTTTAGCATAAGCCTCCAAACCAGGATGGCCTTTATAACTAGTCCACATGGACCCCACCGACCAAAACCTCACGTAGAGGAAGAACATGTTAGTTAACAAGCAGTTGCTAGAGCGCTCGTAGACCAACCTGAAAATTTAATTGAGAAGGCTCTTACCAAAATAAGAATATGCCTTCTATAGAATTCTTACGAAAGTGGAGAAACTCATGGAGGATCTCGCAAAAACTCACGAAGAAAAGAAGTCAAAACTCAAAAGGAAAGGCTAAAAGATGTAGTATGGAGTAAGAGGAGGAGTAGTTCCTCTTTGTCGGAGAAGAGGAGCATCAAATGCTCCCCATTTAGCAATGTGGCATAAGATTTCCCATCCCACATCACACGGGCTACCCGTGGAGCTCCAAGCTCCACGGGTCTGACCCGCATGCACACAGCCCCCTTATGGGAGCAGTGTATTCCATGCAAAGAGAATCCATGGGCTTGCCTTCCCCTGCAAGCGCACACGCAAGCCCAACTTATGGGTTATACTAGTTGGACTATGTTGCAAGCCCAATGCAAGCGTTGCCTAAAACTTGCGGTCTTCAGCCCATTAATATATGCTAGCACTTGCTGATGGCCCACGAGCGCCCTTACGGTGCTCGCGAGGATGCTACACAGACCTCACCCTTGTAGAAACCATGTTCGTGGGGCCCACTCGCAAAATGAAAAAATTTCCTTGTTCTTCGCATAATTTTCTCAAATTCCTCTTTTAATTATTATTTGGTCCAACCAAATACTTTATCCAACTAGTTTGACTTTCCCTTATATTCTCAGTATATACCTCATCTATAAATTCTTTACTTAGTCTAGTAAAGACCCAATGTGAGTGACCTCATAAGATCCTGATGTATAGAGCCGCTAAAGGCTAAGTGTTCTAGATCGATATGGAATGCAATAATTCTAGATGATCAAATGTGATTTCTAGCAAAGGCTTATGATCCCCCGATACTTTGAACATCACGTGCCTATGACTTGATCCGGTTATGCAATAGTAACTAATACAATACACTCCTTCAATTAGGTTAGGTACCATCCAATTTATTAAGCTCGAATCAAGCGTTAGCTCATGTAATAGCTGTAACCATCCGGGGATTAAACTTGTTCACGAAGGACACCACTCACCTTTATGTATTAAGATTGACTAGAATCCCATTCTATCAATCTCATACTCTAATCAGAGGATTATGAGTGTGTCACTTCAACAAGAGGCCTTAAGGTATAACTCCCGTTACATCACTATATCAAGATCAATGGATCCCATCTTGATTACTCGGCTTACCATCGAATGATCATCACTATACCTTTACTCATCCATATCATCCTAATCACCAAGGTATGAATAAGTATGACCTAAAGTATAACAATTCCCACATAAGATAACCTGTATCGCAGGTTTGAGGATACTTGTACTGCTACTATAATAAAACATGACACCAACACGTAGATATAATTAGTGTTTGTCTTATAACGGTCTCTAATGTATTACCTAAATACATTCATGTGTTAACTCAAGGTACAACTTTCAACTCGTGAGATCGGTGGCTTGGATCAAACCCATGGAGTTAGCCTACACATGCTATTCTGTGAACTTTGTTGATTTCCAGTCTCAATGAAACTATAACCAGGGACATTTAGACTTTTCATAGTAACACGTGTTTGCAGTTCTCACACCACATAGCTCCCACTATGTCTTCACACTTTCATGCTGTGAAATAGTCCTAGACTTTGTCTTATTATATCAATAAACATATACATATACTTAGTAGCATATATATAACACTAGCGAGATACAAAATTTAGAAACAATCATCGATATAGAACAAAAAGATGCCTTATTATTGATTAACAATAATATGAAATTATTTGTACATAAGTGACTAATGAAGACACATCTCCCTAATTACCTCTCTAGGGCATACATCATGTCTAACATAAACCACCATGACTACCTTTTCTTTCCCATTATCGACAATAGGAGAAGGGGTAATAGGCGCTCCTTCTTAGGGTTCCTCTTGTCCCAACACATAGCAACTCTCAAAGTTGAAGACATTGTTAAAGATATCAAATCCCGGCCACATTCGGCCCTCACGTTCCACAGGCTCTACTTGACCAGTATATGGCGCTTGTCCACGCTCACAAATTCTCATCATGTTCCAAAATAATGGCTTCTTGTTCTTATACACTTTGTTACTTGGGTGGATGCAGCCTACTTTGAAGTGAGGGATAAGAAGTTTAGGCTCGATAGCTTCTAGAATACCTTGGTGGTGTTTAACCAAGCCTTTGTCAAAAGTGGTGTAGCTAAACTTCTTCATTAGTTTTCCCATACTTGGTTAAAAATGGAGATAGCCAGTGGGAACCTTTCTCTCCTCTTTACAAACAATGGCTACATAAAGTGGTGATTCGTTCTCTTCTAAGGCTACAACGGCCAACACTTACTCCTCATTAGCTTCAATAACCACTACCTTCCCATAATGATAAAGCTTTATCTTTTGGTGAAGGTCGGATGGGATGACTCCAATAGAATGAATTCGGGTCCTAACCAAAAAGATCGAGTAGGTTATTGGAATATCGAGGACATTGAATTCAACCCGAGCCTTTACTTCCCCCATAGTGACCTTAGTCTCAAATGTTCCAACCACTCCCCTTTTTGTATCATCATAAGCGTGGATAACGATGGTGGATCTTGCTTACATAGACTCATTAAGGCCCAAATGGGGAAGGACCTTAAGATGGTAGAGGTTAAGGGTGGATCCATCATCCAACATTCATAAGGAATCTGTTGCCTAAAGATTTAGACTCGAATGAAAAGGGCATTGTTATGCTTTTGAAATTTAAAGGGGAGATCAAACCAGTCGAATCTAGTCACTCCTGGCTTTTCTTTGGTAGGAAACAGTTGGCCTATAGAATAACACATCTTGAGAAGCGATGTGGTCGGAGATGCATCCATCTCTAGTAGTTTTTGCACAAGGCCTCTTCAATGAGCATCAAACAGGGTAAGCAGCTGTCATATACTGAATTTTGCTTGAGTGTTCTTAAGTTGGTTGACTAGAGGATCAACCTCAAGAGACACATCTTCAAACTGCATGGGGAGGGGAGGATCATTAAAGGTGAGCTCCATATCCCTCCTTGGCTACTTAGCCTTAGTTTGCTTATTTTCTTCGAGTTGGTATACCCAACCACTTGTTGTGACTCTTAAGACTCCCTCTTCAAGAACTCGTGTCTCCTTTTTAGTTTGGACAGGATAGCTTGGAATAGGATGCAACATGGAGAAATCCTTAAGTTTGTAGTTGTCGATATTGATAGGTTTCTAAGCTAACTATGCCGACTTCCTCTGCTTCCATGGCTTTCTTATTGCAAGATTTCTTCACATAGCTATCAATATTAATCAGAGCATGTTGATCACCCCTTACAACACCAATAGATTCTACCTCCCCACTCAGGATCTCAACAATGAGCTCTTCTTCAATTATTAGCTCCTATACAATAGAATTCACTCCCAGATTAAATTGTAAGAGCATATCAAAGATGAAGTTATAGGGAAGGCTAATCCCTAATTACGTTCACCCCTTTGAGGCTTCTCCTTATTTTATACACTCAAATTTCTCGGCCATTTTGAAAATATCGGCATTAAGTATCGAAGTTCTCAACCTCATGATACCGGTAATATTTGAGGAGTATACCACCAATTTGAAAGTAGTCTTTGTTTTGAAACCCACACCTAGGTAGAGTAGCACCTTAAAAGCCATACATCTTTAGGAATAGGAGTTAAAGGACTCACCGTGTCTCTACCGACAAGCATGGAGCTCATGTATATTGATCCTTGGCTGTTCATTATAGTAAAACTGAATGCCAAACTCTCAGGATAGTGCCTCCCAATTCTACCTCATATCCCTAAGCAAGCTCATGTACCATTCAAAAGCCATTTAGTCTAATGAGCATGGGAATAGTGTTACCAATGCAGAATTAGAGAGGCCCTAAACTTTAAGGATGGCCTCAAATCGGATAATGTGGAAGGTAGGAGATCCCTTCCCTTTGTAGATTGGAATACCAACTAAATTGAAACTTGGCTTGAGAGACTTTGGTGGAATTTGGCCAACCACAAAGCTTGCTTCTTCTTCTAATACTTTGATAACATAATTAGGGGGACAAGCCAGTCCCCACCATCATTACTTATTTTACCTCCTCCTCTCTTGCCCTTTTTAGTCTGCTGAATATGTACTCAAGGGTCATGCCTGAATTAGCTATCCCCACCTAGTTGTTGAATTGGAGTAGGGGGTTAGATGTGGTGCTCGGCTTCAAAGTAGGGGCATGGATCTTTTTCTCCATAACTAACTTCTAAATGTTTTGTAGAAGGGGTTCACAATTGTTAGTGTGGTGGCCCTGAGCCACATGATATGAATAAAAATTCTTCCACTCATTCGAATTTGGAGGAGAAAAGGGTTTGATACTATCAATGAACTTGAGCTCTCGAAGCTTGGAGAAAAATGTTGAAAATTTTAAGACATACAGAGAGATACAATAATGGATTTCTACGATAGGTTGGACAACTAAAACCCCAACTAGCTACACAACTTGGATCGTAGATTGCTGGTTAGACTATCTAAGTTTTCCAAAGGGTGGGAGTGGTAGCAAATACCTCATTTAACTTTCTATGCCAGGTTTTTTTGAATGGTCCCGGTAGTATGCTCTAGCCTATAAATCCTCTCAAGCTACTCGGCTTTCACATTAACCTCATTATAACTCGAGAACTCATCCACTCTCATTTACATCTTGTAGAATGGCATTGCGCCATCAAGCAACTTAACTATCATCTTAAAAAGGCTAAGTCAGTCTTTGAGCAAGACTTGCATACCTATCTACCTACCATAGTAGGCTTCAAAAGTTTCACTAGGCCTTTTTATTGCAAGGTTTCGACTGTCACGACTCTAAAGGGTTATATTTTAAAATGAAGCCAAAAACCTTGTTCCCCACTTCTCTACCAATAAGATAAAATTTCAAATACGAATAGGTGTTGTCAATACCGCTTATCTATATAGATAAATGGTGACCACTGCAAGTATACAGTTACAATGTAGTTTTAAAAGATATTGATCCCACAGGGAAGGACCAGCTCTAAAGATCAACAAAAGAAACGGAATAAAGAAGATAAAATAAAATAGTTTTGATTTTAGTTGGGAGGATTGGAATGATGAATGAATA
>CATIWQ010038164.1:0-27759 GCA_949673415.1 Euphorbia schlechtendalii
GTATGTATCTTATTCATCAGAGAGAGCAGGCGAAGAGACGAAACCATTGTTTTGTAACTTCAATAAGAAATATTACTACATGATCTTAGATAAATTGAGTTAAAATATCATAGCAAATTAATTCTTCAGCAATAACTATCAGAAGTTTTAAAGTTCTTATTGTAACAGTTAAGGATCCAAAATAAGATTAAGTCAATTAAAGATCTATGCACATCCAGACTCTCCAATCCCACTTATCCATCACAAAACATGCCAAAATAAACAAACAATTTCTCATTTAGTTTATCAAAATTATCGATTAGGGCTGCGAGTTCAGATACTGACAGCGAGATCGGTTTTCAGTGGTGAAAGACAATGTAGATTGTTGAAACGAGAAGAAAGAAACAAATGTCTATAACAATTCAAAGCTACACAAAGGACATATTAATATAAAACCGTGAACCATACTAGTCTCCCTAATACTAAGACATTAAGTTTCCCATCAACAAAACTAATATTTGAACAACACCGAAACATGTTTCCTGCAAATTCATAAAACCAGAATTAAAATTTAGCTGCACAAACTAAGTATGTCAAATGACTTAAAAACAACAAAGAAGATCGTAATTCTGCAACCTAGGATTTAACCGAAAATATGTAGGCATATATACACGGTCAAGTGAAAGAGTAGGAGAAAAAGCTACAGACAATGTGATCTTTGAAGTCAGAGATGGTGACATACTCGGAGTCTTTCTCGCCAATTCGAAGAAAAAGACTTCTCCAGCCAATTCTATAACATTTCATTTGTGCAAGGGTTAAAGTTGTTGAAATGAACTGTTCCTGTGTTACATATGTACTTATACTGAGAATGGGTAAAACTAAATAGATAAACATAGTTCATAAAATACATTGGATATGAGAGGCACATATGAATTATATTTGTCAAAAAATCCTTACCAACAGCTACCATTCGATTTTGAGTGTAAATTAAGCACCAAAACTCAAAATAAAACCACAAAATGTTGCATGAGAATCTAAAATAGTATACGAATAACTCAGACTATTTAGGAAAAACAATTCCAAAATCCACAATTTCAAAATAACTCATATCCCAAGTATTAAGGAGGGTGAAAAGACAAGAGGGAAATAATAATTTTCAGGATAAAATAGCGGAAGAGAGAACTGACCGAAATTATGGTCTTCTATTATTTGTCAATAGGTGTGCATCTCTCCTTCATTCAATTCCATTTTCAATTTATATGTAGCAAGATCCTGAAGAAATATAAAGAGTTGCAATTGTGAGTATACCCTAAAAATAGGTGAGAGTGATCTCGCCAATAACTAGAATGAAAATAGTGTTGAGAAACAAAATTTAGCAATTGCAATAAACCCTAAAGTTAAGAGAGTTTTGTCTCGTCTGAGAGCCAAGAATGAAAGCTAAATCAGATGAATAAGAAATAGAGATAGAAATCATGCGAACCTGATGGAGACTGGGCGAATCAAAGGGAGCAATCAACCAACCTCTGAAAAATCGCTCTTTCACTATTCTGCCTAGAAAGTTTGTAGAATCACCTGTGTAATGAAAAAATTGGAAAGGAGGAGAAGAAGGAACTTTAGTTGAATAAATAAGAATATGACTTTGGGGAATATAAAAATAAAATGAGGATGAGCGTAGAAAATCATTGTTTAGTGGTACATTGTAATTATTTAAAATACCGTAGAATTTTCACTCAACAATGGCTTCTTCAGCCATGTTATCTTTCAATTTCAGGATTTTCCTTTCACATTCTCATTCCACTCCTAGAATTTGTCACGGGTCTGCTCAAATTCAGCCTCTCAACAAGTTTAACAACTCGTTGAGACTCAGTTCCACTCGCTACATTTCTGGGTGTCACTCGCTTTTTTCTCAACCTCCTCCTACCGTCTCCACTCTCACTCACCGGCTTCAATCTCTCACTGTTTTCGCTGCGAAAGGATATAAAATGAAAACCCACAAGGTCAATTTCGTCTCTTGTGTCGCTTAATTTCGTTTACACCTAATTCCCGTAAAAGATTTGATTATGCCTATTAACTGTTTGTTTTTATGCCTCTTACAATTCACAAGCTTTTCCACTTTTTGTTTACTTTTGACTCCCGTGAGGTTTTATTGTTTTTCGTTGAATTAATTGATCACATTTATGAATAGGCATCTGCAAAAAGATTCAGGGTGACTGGTAGAGGGAAGATAGTACGGAGAAGAGCTGGGAAGCAACATTTACTGGCCAAGAAGAACACCGAGAGGAAATTACGGCTCTCCAAAATAGTACATTACACCCTCTTTAATGATTTTACTGTAATATGACAACTCCAGTTAAATATATTATGTAGCGAGATTCACAATATTGCTATGCTTTTATGCCTTAACATTGTCTCCTAATATATATCGGATTAATTTGGCCTCTAACTTAGAGAATTCATATGACTTAAGGATGCTTGTGAGTAGTATTTCTTCAGTTTAGAGAAACAATTTTTGGGAGAAACAATTTTAATATTTTTACTTTCTCAGTTTAGAGTATTTCTTCTAAAATAGATGTGTTTTTGATAAATTTGATGAATGAAGACTTGACTTTCTACAGTCTAGAGATATAGTCGTAATATTTACTCATGATGGGGAAGGTTCATGAGGAAGATATTCATGTTCTTCAATTTCAAGTTTATTGCCAATATATGAGAAGTAACAAATTTATTAATGTATCATGGGATTGGGTATAAAAGAGTGTTGAAAATTTACAAAATTTGTGAGGAACTAATTTAGAGGTATATAATGCTTCAAGGGAAAGAACCCTGTGAATATGTTATAAATTGCTGGTTTTTTTATTCAGTAATGCATCTGACAATTTGTAAAAATACAAGTACAACTTAGAACTCCAGAGGTGGATTCAAAACATCTGGAATTGTTTTCCTTTTCTAAGCTCATTAATGAGCTAAAGCTTTAACTTTGTTATGATGGATAAAGGGTCAATGTGGTCAATTGCGAGTTCTAAATTTGGTCATGTAGTCCTCTATCATGAACTATGACTGATTTATGATTACAAGTGTTACTTTTGGAGATAAGAAAGAATACCAAATGGACTTGTTACTGATGTTTATTGTTAATATTACAAGTGAAGCATGTTGTGTTTTGTTGTGGTTTGTTTGGTATGTGTAGCATGCAGTTAGCAGAATCGACTATGATAATGTGATAAGTGCGATGCCATATCTGAAAATCGACAGAAATGCTACGTAGATTTTTACTTTTTTTACTTTGTGATAAATCCGAATTTGGCAAGAATTCATCATACACCGCTTTTCTGGTTCCTCTCTTCTTTAATTTGGATTTCTCATGTAGTCATTGAGTCTATGCCACAACATATGAGAGTTTGTGGATGTGTCAATATTCAAGAAGTCCACCTTGTTTTATCCGTTACCGTTCGGTCGCCATCAATCTGGACTAAATTTGTAAATTCATTAGGTTTTTGTCTGGTTATGCTCGTATTCTCAAAAACAACTGTAATCTGGACTGTATCAAATGGATTGAATGTCATTTGGATCGATGTTTGCAGATTTGTATTTTGTACTGACATGCCAAATATTTGAGATTGTTAGTTATATTGTTGATAGTTATATTGGAAATGCTATATAAAGGCAGTTATGTACACATTCGAAATTGAATTCATATTGCAAATTTGAATTTTTTTCTTTGATATGTACTTTCCAAACAAAACCAAATAATTCAAATCATTTGAACTGAATTATATTGAAGGGATTCAATTCTTTTCTTGTAAAGAATTAATTCCAAACACAACCTTAGGTTAATAAAGGTAAGATTAGCCATTTTTAAATCAATACCAAGTTGTACAATTGAATTAAAAATGATTTTAACTTCATGATTGACTATTTTAGTGGTTTACTAAGCGTTGCCTGGTTTTATTTCCCGTCACCAGGTGAAAGATAAAATTGTCCTAAATTTTGGATAGAACTTTTTTTGGTCGTGGCTGGTCAAAATGATCGGGCGCGCCATCAGATGGCCAGTTCGAAAAGCCGGTAGTCATTTGTGTGGGTGATCAATTTGATTGGCTATGATATGTTATGGCCGGAAAAAGGAACAACCACACCAATGACGGATCATTTTTTAGGCCAACTTTGTTCAAAATTTTGTTTTCAAAAATTTTTTTTTTACAAATGAATATTAAAATAAAAAAGATATAAGTAATAATATAAATTAATTATTTTTCTTCCAGAAATTCAAAAAATTGAATTATAAATTAATTATTTTCTACTAATAAAACATGGAGTTTGGCCAGAACCTGTTCGCTCATTTTTTCCAGTCCGAATTGGTTTATAGCGGTTTTATTCACTAAACCATTGTTTTTATTCAACCGAAATGGACTCATCACTAGTTCATGGTTGAACTGGTTCAACCAATCCAGTTTCAATAACATTGCTTTAAAGATGGTTGGTTGACCAATTGAGCTTCATTAAATTAGTACATTCATTGGTAGTGGGTGGGGATGACCATAAATCAAACCTAGGCTCCTTCCAAAACTTCTTTCACATAAAAAAAGATGGGTGGTTGAGATGTAATAAAAAGTCCAAGGGTAGAAATTAAAGTTTATTTGAATTTCTTTAAAATCTTATTTTGCAATCCATGTGACATTAAAGATGAGTGTATGATATTGAAGAAAAAAATTCAAGGGTTGAAATTAAAGTATTTTACGTTTCTTTGAAACCTTACTTGGAAATCCATGTGTCATTAAAGATGAGTGGTTGACACACAGTAAAAAACTCAATGGGTTGAAAATAAATTTTATTGTGTTTCTTTCAAATCTTATTTATCAATCACATGATATTAAAAAATTTCCAAGATGAAGGAAATTTACTATATAGTAGTGTTGGTTTGATTTTTAATTTCTATTTTCAATTTCTTTTTCTCATTTTCTGGTGTTTAGAAAATTGGAAACTAGAAAATATGTTCACTTTTGTTTGATAATCCAATTTTTTTAATTTGACAAAAATCAACAATATATTTTGAACATTACTTGTTAAAAACATTAAAATGACATGAAAAAAATATTACAGATTAGATAAAAAAACAACAAATATAATTTTAAAATTACTGCATTACTAACTAACCCTATAAATCAACCTCCATAGCTCAATCACTTTCTCCAATGAAAATAACTCTTTCCAATGAAAATAATTCTTTCACATTTAACTTCGTATAATTATATGTTGAACCCAAGTTAATAGTACCTCACAGTACTTAAAACGTTTTGGAAATAACAAACTGGCTAGGATAGTGAATTAATTGAATACTAAGTAGACTTTTAATTAATCAAGTTTACATGAGGATGTTTAAGGGAAAACAACTCAGTTTACCGAGATACTAATTAAGTTATGGTTTAGAGTAAGAAAAGCCGAGTTAAGCTTAGTATTACATAGTTTACAAGATATAGACTCAGGGAAGCCGAGTTAGCTTTTATTTATAAAAGCTGAGTTCTTTTCGACACTTAGAGAAATGTCTGACATATATGCGTTTAACGGTTTCTGTGAGGAACGAAAAATTCCTTTGATGCTTTTCAGGAGAAAAGGCGTTGAAATTAAAGAAGATATTCAAGTGGTCCTCACAAACAAAAAGGTGTCAGTATGTAATGTTGGAGAATTCTCACTAAAGTCCAAGATAAAAGGAATCCTCTAACATGAGCCTTTCTCAATGTCTCTGCGCAACGTCAGAAATTCACATTGCATCTCCCACGTCTCTCTATCAGAACGGATTGCTTGAAGACAAATGATTTTTTGACACATTGGATTAATGGATTAATCTCGCGCCTCAATGTTCAAAATCTCTATCTGTAAACATCTTGGAATTTGTTTCAAACGGGCAAATTCGACTATGTTTCTTTCAAATCTTATTTAACAATCACATGGTATTAAAAATATCCAAGATGAAGGAAATTTACTATGTAGTAGTGTCGGTTTGATTTTCAATTTTTATTTTCAAATTTTTTCTCATTTTCTGGTTTTTTGAAAATTGAAAACTAGAAAAAATGTTTACTTTTGTTTGATAATCCAATTTTTTTATTTTGACAAAAATCAACAATATATTTTGAATTTTAATTGTTAAAAACATCAAAATGACATGAAAAAATATTACAGATTAGATAAAGAAACAACAAATATAATTTTAAAATTACTGCATTACTAACTATAGCTCAATCACTTTCTCCAATGAAACTTATTCTTTCACATTTAACTTTATATAATTATATGTTGAACCCAAGTTAATAGTACCTCACAGTACTTAAAACATTTTGGAAATAACAAGCTGACTAGGATAGTGAAATGAATTGAATACTAAGTGGACTCTTAATTAATCAAGTTTACTTGAGGGTGTTTAAGGGAAAATAATATGGCTTAGAGTAAGAAAAGCTGAGTTAAGCTTAGTATTGCATAGTTTACAAGATATAGACTCATGGAAACTGAGTTAAATTTTATTTATAAAAGCTGAGTTCTTTTCGACACTTAGAGAACTATTTGACACATATGTGTTTAAAGGTTTCTGTGAGGAACGAAATATTCCTTTGATGCTTTTCAAGAGAAAAGGCGGTGAAATTAAAGAAGATATTCAAGTGGTCCTCACAAACAAAAAGGTATCAGTTTGGAATGTTGGAGAATCCTCACTAAAGTTCAAGACAAAAGGAATCCTCTAACATGCGCAATTTTTCAATGTCTTCACGCAACTCTGCAATGTCAGCAAGTAAACCATTCACAAAATTCCACATTGCATCTCGTGCGCCTCTATCAGAATAGATTGCTTGAAGACAAGCGAGTTTTTGAGGTATTCGATTAACGGATTAATCTCACACCTCAACATTGGAAATCTCTATCTCTAAAAGTCCTAGAATTTGTTTCAAACGGGCAAATTTGAAAGATTTGAAGAGAAAAGAAATTGAGGAAGCTATTAGGATGAGAAGTTTGCAACTGATACTTCCAAGACCTTCAACTATAAATAGAAGACTAAAGCAGATGTTCAAACTTGGTGAATCACCTTGAATTTCTTGAAGAGCTAAAACTCTATTCAATAAATCCCAGCTTTAAAAAATTCCAACTCTAGCAATCAAGCGAATGCAAATTATCCAAATCTGTACGTATAGAGAGATAGCACTTAAGATTTAAAATTGTAAAGGATTCAACTAGTTTTATAAGTTGAAATCCTTAGTTTGCAATTTCTCTAAAAATTTGAGTGACAGTTTAGGCAAGGTATCTAAACTGTGTTTGAAAGGTAGTTAGAAAGGAAGGTACTTTTTGTAATCTTGTCTACCCATTGTAAAGGCTTCTTCGCCTAAGGAAGGAAGGAAACACTAGTGGATTAAAGCTCAGAAAGGAACCTGGGGACTGGAGGTAGGCTAGGGGCTGAACTAGGATAAATCTCAGGTGTTAACGTTCTATCCTTGCTCGCTTGTCTTTATTGCGCATATCTCATTCATCATTCTCTCAATTATACAAGTGTTGCTTGAAAAACCAATCCGAGTTGAGTAAAGTACTTAGCAGCAATTGAAGATAAACTATGTCATGAGTAGTTTATAAAATTAGACCCAGCTCAGCTCGTTTAATTCAGCACGCATCTAAAAACTTAACTTGGTAAAGAATTTTTATAAATCTTAAAAAGAACCAAGAAAAGCATTCACCCACTCTACTGTTTATATTAAGCCATTTAGGTCCAACAATTGGTATCAAAGTAAGTGCTTAGCTTTTAGACTAACCTTCTTTGAGTTAAAGATCCGAAATGGCTTACAACAGTTTCTGTTCCGGCTCAGAATAGACAATTCTCCTTAAAGAGGGAATGTCTTTAACCGTGCCTCCATACTTTGATGGTAATCATTACACGTTTTGGAAAAATAGCTTGAAAACCTTCATCCAATCTCAAAGTATGAAAGCATGGATCATTATAGAGCTTGGCCCTAGAATTCCTACCATAGTAATGAATGGGGAACATGTTCCAATTGATCCGGAAGATTATGATGATGCTAACTTTGCTGGTTAATCAAAACAGTAACTGAACGTGCAAACGTTGCAAGATAGATTTCAAAACTTAAAATTAACTAAGGATCTCTTAAGCATGCCATGATTGATATAATCTAGGTTAAAACATTCTATAGATACTTTTAGGTTTATAAAGCTTATAAAAGAAACCTAGCATCTAAGTTTAGAGCATTACCAGTTGATGTGTACTTTCTCTCTTTTGGTGATGGTGTTCCCTTAGAGCAATTCGGTAGAACTTTGATTGCACGAGTGTCTAAACTAGGAGAGCCTTTATGATTGATCCACACGGATCTTCATCGACCAAAACCTCGTTGAGCAAGAACTCGTTAGTAAACAGCAACAGCTAGACCGCTCGAAAAATAACCTGAAAGTAAACTAGGAAGGTTCACTTTAGAAAGAGCCTTCAAAAGAACTCTTTATTTGTTTAGAGAAACTCATGGAGGATCTCGCACAACGAACAAAGAGAGAGATGTCAAACTCAAAGAGAAAAACTGAGCTAAAGTTTAGATGTGTGTGTAGAATGATGAGAGAGGGGAGGCCTATATATAGGGAAAAAGGGGGAGTGTTAGACTCCCCCTCAAACAATAGGTGGGATGGGAATATCCCATCCCACATTAGCAGGTTAGCCGCACGAGTCAAAATGACCAGTGGGCTAACTGTCAGGCCTTTAACAAGGCAAGCTTATGCGTGCGGCCTGCGCTAGAGGGCTTGTGCTGTAAGTCTATGCAAGCGTTGCTGTGAGCATGGGATTTTGTACTAGATTGTGCGTTCAATGATGATGGTTTTTTGGGAATTTATCCTTGAATCACACAATTTTTGAGTATCCAGATGTATCCGAATGGAAATCCTCCTTGTCTCTGAATTTAAAAGGACGTCTTTAATAAAATTATTTAATTCAATTTTTTCCTTTAATTAATTAAAAAATACGAAAATACATAAAAAATTCAAAAACACAGCGAAAAATCGGATCCGGGGCTTATGTCACTAAAGGTTAGCGAGGCCACGCCAAGGACCTTGGTGAGGCAACCTCACCAAGCTTTGGCGAGGCACCTCGCCAAACTCGTCAAATTCTTTGGCGAGCTCGCTAAGGAATTTGGCGAAGAGCCTCGCCAAATTTTTCTTCGGCAAGACCCCTCGCCGGAAAAACTTACCTTTTTTGGATTTCTGGGATTTTTCCTATAAATAGTTGGGTCTTTTTTCAATAATGGGGACCCAAAAATTTTTTCAGACAAAAAGATAACTTTCCAAATTACACTAAAATTCCAAGGACTAAACGAAGAATTTTTGGACTTTTACAACAACAATTTTACCTGAACTAAAGGACGAGGAGGACTTCCAAAGATTGAGCAAATATCTTCGAAGTGGATTCATTCCATAAGGGTAAGCCTCTGAGTTCCTAGAATTGCTAAATTCCATGCTTTCGGTGTTCAATTTCTTCTTTTGATTTCATCTGTGAACTTAGGATTTTCATTATTTTTATTTTATTTCGACTATTGTAATTCTTCTTCATCTCTTTTTCTTTATTAAAGGAGATGTATGTTAGAATACCCCCACGAAGGGAATAAAATATATTCCCGGATAACAATCCTCACCAATTTACCATGCGAGCAGTTTCATTAATTAAAATAAGAAATCAATGTGCAAATAAAATGAACTGTTTGATTTAAATAACAAATCCATTATCGCGATCGATTTTTTTGTATTTTGGCTGCACTAGCCTCTCTAAATTCGAAATCGAATATACATGAAACAAGTTGTGATATCCCTTATGCTAACCTTTGTGGATGCAGGTAGATTAGGATTAGATGTATGTTTAGGATTTTAATTTTCCTTTAGGTATCGCAATTTTACCTTTTTTTGGGAAATGTAATTAATAGATTAGGCGGGCAGTTGCATCCCTCGAGGTTTTGTAATTTTTGTAATATTTACTTTTCCGCATTTACTTTTCGCATTTACTTACTATTTTGTGGATGGTTTATTATTTTGTCATACGTGAATCATGCATATGAGCATGAAAAATGACCTAAGTATGAATATGCACAATTAAGAAAATAAGGTTTTCTATAGATGTAATTTAATGTGATCTAATAAGAAATAAACAGCTTATCCCAAACTCGAATCTCTGTGTTTTAGTGGGCCATCCCCCGGACGTTAAGTCTCACAAAACTCTAATTTTTGGAAAGAGCTAATCCAGGTGGCGACTCCACACTAAGAGACGGTGGATTCGGGTTTAAACCAATCTAAAAATGTTTTCCCTTTCTCTTTCCAACCTTTTCCAGGTCCGCGACCCGGCATGAAATTTATACTTTTTCAAACACCCTGGTGGATCGCGCCTCTCATTCTCGTACGCTCTCAGCCCTCGGGTCCGTGTTGCCTTTTCACAGTGACGACTCTATTGGGGATTTTTTCTAAAAACTTATTTTTTAAAGGTTTTAGATTTTGGTTAAGTTCTGAAAATTATTAATCACATTATTCCGTTTTCTCTTAGTTTTGACATATTCATAATAACGCATTGCAGTAGAAGGGATTAGCCCATAAGTCTAAGGTACCCCTTTTACCTCGAAGCTCTCTCTTGTACTAATCTGCCTCCTTGAGAAAAGATAGTACTTGAGTGGGCGGAGCACTTGTTGCCATATTGCATGTACCTCCCTCGTTAGAACCTATTTGGGGAGAGGCTTGGAGTGTATTTTAATGCAACAAGAACCTTCTACATCAGCAACTTATTTATAACCCTCATGTAAATAAGCCATAGGCATTTTCCCTAGGGTGTTACCCAACAAACGCGATCATGCATTATATTTTCCTGCAGGTGCGCTCTTTAGTATCCTAGTGGTACTAAGATGAACCAAATTTAGGATAGAGACTAGCCAAAAACCCTAAGCGCGGGAGTTGTATGGTTGGAAGACAGATATTATGTGCTATGTGTTAAGTGTTTACCGCTTTCCAATTCATCATGCATTGTACAAATCTGCCATGCTAACCACGAATCTTAATGCAGACACTTGAGCCACACACTCATGATGTTAAACATGATCTGATGTCACTCATGCTTAGGACTTAGTTGACACTTGAGATCATCACACCTTAGGATAACATGAAACTAACTAGAATCATGTAGCATCACTCACCCACATTTTAGAGCGATGTCCACATGACATCCGACTCTTAGGACAAACCTACCCAAATCCTTATGCGATGCCCATTTGGCATCCGATCATGAATACAAACCATATTTAAGGATATCCCAGTTGAGGTCCTAACCTAAATCCACATGGGGTAAACTTACCTCAAAAACCTTACTATTCAACCGAAATACTCATGTATCACTACATACCTTTTGTGATGAGGTCCACCAACATCTAAGACCTTGCCAAAAGAACTAAAAAATTCATTTATGTGCTACATATGATATTTCCATGCATTTAAGGAATACCTTTCATTAGTGTACGTCACACTAGTCACCCACAAATAAAGAGAGCTGACACTAGTTCTCGAACCTTTGACCTATCACCACATAGGTAATTAGGCCACTTCATTACATCATTTCCCTTTCACACTATCCCATGGATAGAATATAGGTCTCAAAACCAATGGACCTTCATTCATCACATAGACTAACGATTCTGCTCTGTTTTGAATGATTTTATCTCGCATCATGGCACACTAACCCTTTTGTGTCCGTAGCCATAACATTAAACATTTCATGCATCAACCTTACATAATAACTTTACATGCATTCCCTAACAATCTCCATGTACATTTCAGCCAGGGAAAAGCCTATCTACCGAAAGACTTAGAACAGGGCTTCTCATCGGCTAATCCGCATCTCTCCCACCACGGCTCACCAAGAGGGAATCCCACACACAGACTCTAGTGAAAGCTCAGATTCAGTTCATAGCACCTCGCGCTGTCTCAATAACATGGCCAAAAAGTAAGAGGAAAATGTTGTAGAAGAGCAGAATTTTGAGGTAGGATAGAACCGGCAACTGAATCAATCATAGGTGAGCGCCGAGATTGCCATGGCAATGAATGCCTTTGCTAATAATGACCAGTTCGCATCAATCATCAACCACCATACTAGGGTGGGGTAGCCCGAACAGAGGATAAATGAGGGAGGACCTAGCTTGAGCATGGGTGGCACGACTCTACAGGGAGGACCATCATCATCTACTGTAGTATTCTTGACTACTGGAATAGTCACTCCAACTTACTATCAATTTGAGTCGGGGAAGGGCCAGCCACAAGTTAGCTAAACGGTGTTTGAATTTACTTTGTAGCCACAGATTGGGGGGTAATTCTTCTCGGGTTAGCCGGGGCAAGCTTCATTAGCTCCTAGAACGGTGGGGCCGCTTGAGATCAGACCCTCTTCCAACTTCATCCCCTATGCTTAGCCTACCGTGCCAAGCTGGGATTCACCGTATTAGAGTTCCAGGGACTAGGA
Organism: Euphorbia schlechtendalii; assembly: GCA_949673415.1. Lineage (NCBI taxonomy): Eukaryota > Viridiplantae > Streptophyta > Magnoliopsida > Malpighiales > Euphorbiaceae > Euphorbia > Euphorbia schlechtendalii. Next base: position 12,482 of record CATIWQ010038164.1, read on the forward strand.
CAGTACAACTTGGGCACACAATATGATGGGTTCTCGAGGACCAAGAGCAATATTCTCTAACAGCCTGGAATGATTGAATTATGGTGGTAGTTCTTAGCCATTCACGGAGGGCTCACGACACAGGGGCAAAGGGGTGCAATCCTAACAAAGTCAGTAACTGGAGATGAGGATACTCTACCTTCAACTTTTTCTATGCCCCAGTTTAAAAAATACACATGCAACACGGATCTTCGTGCGCATATTGCACATTATCAAAATGTGATGAGGGCCCTAAGGATCAGTGATCGTATAATGGCCAAACTGTTCATCGTCACACCAGGGAGCCTTGTAAATGAGTGGTATAGTCATATGCCAATGGACATAGCCTATGACTGGGGACATCTATCCCAAGCGATGGTTGATTACTTGGTAGATTACTATGGTTTCAATACTTTGATGATCACTACTATGCAGAACTTAGAGGTGGTGAGGCATAAATAGGGGGAGAGCTTCAAGCCTTATTTTGAAAGGTGGATGGCTACGCAAGTACGTTTACAATCTTGCCTATTCTTACTGGAGATGATCATGAAGCTCCTGGATGGTGCACTGCCATCCTATCGGAAAAGACTTAGATCTGAAACCTTCCATAGTTACTAGGAAGTGTTTATTTGAGCTAAGAAGATAGAACATTATGATGAAATGGAGGCAAAAATGGGGTAGCAGGTTGCTAAACTGTATTACAAGAAGGACGACTCCAACTTGGTGTGGGTGAAAGGAAAATAGCCAATAGTACAACTAGTGCAGGAGGAGAAGGTGGCCGCTGTCACACTACCGAAAGAGGAGTACCATGGAATCTCCCTATACACAGCTAATCTCAGATTCTTGTTGACTAAATTGCGGAAACTAAATTAGTTAGAGAGCCTAAAGAATCATGTCCCTCTTAAGCTCGAGGAGAAAAACAATTACTGCCATTACCATGTAGCTTTTGGGTATTGTACAAATAACTGGAAAGAACTTCTGAAGGGTATCTAGAAATTAGTAGCTGATAAGTTCATCCACGAGCTTGAACTCAAACTAAGCACAAAGAACCTTTGCCAAATTTTGAGGTAAAAGTAGGGATGATCAACTCTGGGCTAGAGGAGGCAACGGTCTTGAAGTGTGTATCCGAAGGGCTTGGGGAGTTTGTAATGATGATTGGATCAAGAAGGGATCCTAATCTTCTTTTGAAGATGCTAGAGGAGGAATAGAGTTGTAGTGGATTTGGAGGCGAGATCAGGACTTCTGAGATCAACCTTGCTGGAATGCCAGTATTTATCGGCCAGAAACCTATGTCACTTCGCGTAGAGAGGGAACTATCAGGAGAAGCACCAGCTAGTAAGGGAGAATATTATATTATGGTGATTGAGTTAGCCATGGACTCAGATGACGTGATGGAGATCCTTGAGTCTCACTCAAGTAATCGAGTGATTAGAGAAAGGGAGGAGGTCCCAAGGGCCAGCTTTAGTTTGGTCAGAATGTTGGTTTTTAATGGGAATGACAGGCCATCATCCCATCTATCCAAATTCTATACCCTGTATCGAGCACAGGGTCTTTCATAGAACATGATAGCAACACTATTTCCATGCTAACTAGCAGGGGGTAGCAAGTCAATGGTATGACATGCAGTCGGTTGAGACCAAGAGCAATTGGAACTATATCGCGGTGGAGTTCCAAATGGAGTTTGCGTTTCTAGAACCCCCAAAGCTAGGCATGCAAGATCTTCTCACTTGCAAACAGAGGGAGGGGGAGTCGCTCACCGGTTACATAAACCGATGGATGTTTATCTATGTGGTGATGACGGAGAGACCATCTGAATTTTCAGGAGTACAATTGATAATAAGGGGATCCCGAGATTGGTACCGCTAGCATTTATCAAGGCTCTCCATACCAGATTTTGATGAGTTATCATATCATGCTCATCACCTCGACAGGGAGATAACAGTCAAACATAGTCGTGTCCTTGCAGTGGGGTTGGGGATACCCACTAATTTTGTACTAGCGATGCTATCGAGATCCAACCCACGGGTAAATACGGTGGTGGGTGAAGGAGAAGGGATAGAAGAAGATCTATTGGTAGAAGTATTCTCTACAGAAGGGGTTAAACCTCGAAGGGACACAATGAAAGTAGAATCTTGGAAAACACCAGCAAGGGTGCCCATTGATCCCAATGCATACACCCCTAAGTTAAGAAGGAAGAGGAACACCGAAGAAGGAACCTCAATAGAGGGAGAGACCATCCATGGAGGGAAGAAACCTATAAACTTGGATTCTTACAAGTTGAAGGGGTGACGCGGCCAAGATGGATATGACCAGTACCCTTGGGTAAATTCTACGAAAATGAGGGTGATGGAGGATGGAGTGCTAAGGGTTACCTGGAGTGGTTGGGTTTTCTGAAGGGAAGAGGTGGTACAACTTAACGACTCTAGGCCTAAGGAAATTGCGAGGGAACAACCTGAGCCACCTCTACCCCTGAAGGTAGATGAAGACATTCTAGATATAGACCCTTTGGTGAATTAATTGAAAGGGACTCAGGCGAAATACAGTATCTGGAGGCTGCTTGAGATGTCTCAGAAGCATAGGATGGGCCTGGTAAAGAGGTTGATAGAAATGCCTACTACGCCTAGAACATCGGTGATTGAGATGTGCTCTACAATTGGAGAAGGAATTACTCCCCCTCAAATGCCATATATAACTTTTGATCATTCGAAGCTGCCATAGGAACTAGTATTGTACAATCGTGCCTCATTTATCAGGGTTAAAAATTTTTATCGGGCAATACCATGTGTAATGGTCGATGTAGGCTTGACCCTCAATCTCGGTCCTCTTAAGGTCTTACCTCATCTAGGGCTAAGGGAGGATATGCTAGCCAAATCAGATATAGTGATCAGAGCCTATGATGATTCGAAGAGGGGGATGGTAGGCACTTTTGAAGCAGAGGTCACCGCTTGAGGAGTGATCTCCAATGTGACATTCACTATACTGGACATTCTAGTAACTTACTCACTGCTTTTGGGTAGGCCATGGATCCACGTGATAGGGGTGGTCCCTTCCACTCTACATCATAAAATAAAGCTTATCCATAAGGGGAGGTCGATAACGATTGAGGCAGATGAGGAGTCAATGGTGGCGGCAGCCGCATTTGAGGAGAGAACAATGCAAGGGCTGAGGGTAGCAACGGCCACTGAAGGAAAGAAGAAGGGGTGCGGAACTCCAAAGGGATATCGTTTCTTCCCCGGAAGCTTGAGAGCTCAGATGAAGAAGCAGGGTTTCATCCCTGGAAAAGGCCTAGGAATATCATTAAGGGATTATCAGGGCCATCGATCCTATCCTAGTCACAACTGGATTGGGCTTGGGCTTCACCCCAAGCATGAAAATGTACAAGCACAAGCGACTCATGTTCTACAATATGGTTAGCATTTGTGAGGTCGAAGGTAGCAGGGCATATCTGGCAAAATTGGAACCGACGATCCTGAATAGGGAAGAGGTCAAGAGAATTGAGATATTCAATGATGTTTTTGACTTCATGATCGATAAGTTGATTGAGTCCCCTGTTGAACCTAAACTGGAAGAGGAACCGATCCTGGCAATAACCCCGATTGAGGAATCTAAGAAAGGCGGAGCGTTGGAAGATGCCGTGGCAGCATTCACTAAGGCTGTTGATGATCTAATGAAGAAGGGCAATACACGTGACCAAGATATACTAGGCACTGTCAAACTACTCACCGAAAAGCTGGTATAAGCCACCCTCGAAGCAGAACCTACCCCCGACGCATCTGCTACAGCAATGGAAGGCCCTCCACATGTGCATGGTGAAATTGAAGATGTAATAATGAATATTTCTGATATTTTTGACAATTTTGCCTACGAGGCTCATTCAATGAAGTACGACAATTTTGCTTACTTGTTTGATATTCTGCCTGACGGCACCACGCATTCACATAATCATACGCATAACGTCTTTAACATTCATGATGCATCTTTAAACGAAATTAACTTGGGTACAAATGAGTCACAAAAAGTGGTGACAATTTCCAATGATTTGACTCTTGAAGAAAAAAGAGAGATCATAAATGTACTTAAATTTTTCATGGGCAGCGTTTGCTTGGTCATACGAAGACATGCTCGGAGTAGACAGGCAAATGGCAGAGCATCACATCCCAACTCACCCTCGGATCAAGCAGGTAAAATAGAAACTACGTCGCTTAAGGCCCGAATGGGCAGAAAAGATCAAGGCTGAACTAGCGAAACAAATTGAAGCCAAGTTCTTAGAAGTGGTTGAATACCTGACGTAGCTAGCCAACATTGTTCCAATGGCAAAGAAGGATGGCAAGGTCAGAGTTTGTGTGGATTCTAGGGACCTGAATAAAGCCTCCCCAAAAGATGATTTCCCCCTACCCCACATCGATGTACTGGTCAACAGAGTAACAAGGGAAGCTATGTATTCCTTCATGGATGGCTTCTCAGGCTATAACCAGATACTGATGGCTATAACTAACAAGATCAAGATAACATTTATCACTGAATGGGGTGTATACTACTATAAGGTAATGCCATTTGGTTTGAAAAATGCGGGCGCAACATATCAGCGTGCTATCACGACCCTTCTTCATGATATAATCCATAAGGAGGTCGAAGTATATGTTGATGATATGCTTGTTAAATCCAGCACCAGAGAGGAGCATCTAGCTGTCCTAGATAAGTTTCTCACCAGAATTGAGAAGTACAATCTACGCCTGAACCCGAAGAAATGCATATTTGGGGTCACATCAAGGAAACTCCTAGGGTATATAATCAGTCAAAAAGGAATCGAAATGGATCCTGATAAAAGCAAAGCAATTAGGGATATGCCTGCATCAAAAACTGAGAAAGAAGTCCGATCTTTCCTAGGATCTCTATAGTATGGAAGCAGATTCATCGCTAAACTCACTACCATATGCGAACCGATCTTTAAACTACTACGAAAGGACCAACCAGTGGTTTGGAATGACCAGTGTCAGGGAGCGTTTGACAAAATCAAACAGTACCTGTTAAGCCCACCCGTCCTCTGCCCACCAGAACCTGGAAAGCCCCTGATCCTATACCTAGCAATTGAAGAATCATTGGTTGGAGCCATACTGGTGCAAGAACACGAAGATAGAAGCGAACATGCTATCTACTACTTGAGTAAGAAATTACTCGAGTATGAGTCAACTACACCTTAGTGGAGAAAATCTGCACAACAATGGTTTGGTTAACGAAGAAGCTACGCCATTACTTTCAATCTTACCAAATAAAAGCCATCGCGAAGATAGACCTGATGAAGTACTTGTGCTAGTCACCAACACTAGATGGAAAACTCTCAAGATGGTTATTGATATTATCTGAATTCGACATCGAATATGTGACCAAAAAAGTCATTAAGGGATGAGCAATCGCTGGAATTTTGGCAAATCAACCCTTGGACTCTGATTACATTGAAAATTTAGAAGTTCTAGATGAGCAACTAGCATTGATAGAGGACGCAGGTGTGGAGTGGAAAATGTTCTTCAACGGTGCAATGAACAGAAACGGAGCTGACCTAGGTGTTGTATTGATAACATCGCAAAACGAAGTTATACCCTTTCCAAATGATTAGAATTCCCAGTAAAAAATGACTGGGTAGAATATGAGGCTTGCCTATTTCAGTTAGAGGGACTTCCAAAGGTGCGAGCAAGAGAAGTATTGGTGGTTGAAGACTCAGCTCTGGTTATAAGATAAGTCACTGGAAATTGGGAAATAAGAGAGGAATCACTTCACCCTTACGTAGAAGCTATGTGGAAAATCTCACAAAAGTTTTCCAAATGCATCTTCAAACATGTAATGAGGGATGAAAACCAAATGGTAGATGCACTTGCTACATTAGCATCAATGTGGGAAGGCCCTAAGACTCAATCAATCAAACCCCTAGTACTACAAATGGCCAAAGAACCCTTCTACTGTTACTTAGTGGAAGCAGAGGATCAGTAAGCTTCTGGGAATTGGTTCTTCGACATCATCAAATTTTTATAGAATAGGGAATATGCAGAAGGTGCAACAGACTCTGAAAGAACTTCATTACGATGATTAGCGGTCTAATTTAGATTAGTATAAGGGACCTATTCAAATGAATGTCAGGAGGGATGCTACTGAGATGTCTTACAGAACAGGAGGCACTGTTGATCATAAGGTGACTACACGCAGGAGATTGTGGGCCACGCATGAATGGGATGGAACTAGCTAAAAAATACAACACCAAGGGTACTATTGGACGATAGTGGTCACAGAATGCGTGTCGAAATTATAAAAATGCCACGAGTGCTAGTTCTATGAGGATATCAGTCATCTACCCCCATCCGAGCTCCATAGCTTATCCACTCCTTAGCCATTCTCAACGTGGGGCATCGACATCATTAGCGAGATTCGACCAAGCTTGACTAATGGACATCATTTCATTATAGTAGTAGTCGACTACTTTTTAAAATCGGTGGAAGCCGAATCTTACACCAACATCACCGCTAAGAAGATGGCCAAGTTCATAGAAAAGCATATATTCGCCCAATATGGTATCCCACATCACATCATGTCAGATAATGGGGTTCAATTCCAAGGAGTCACATCAAACCTAATGAAGAAATATGGGATCGAGCACCATCGATCATCACCATACAAGCTACAGCAAATGGGGCAGTAGAGGCAGCCAACAAGTCGATTAAGAAAATCTTAAGCAAGATTGTAGTTACCTACAAGGATTGGGCTGACAAGTTGCCATTCACAATATGGGGATACAAAATGAGTGTCAAAACTCCCACCGATCAAACCCCTTTATCGTTAGTATGTGGGATGGAAGTAGTTTTACAGGTTGAAATGGAAGTGAAATCATTTCGAGTGGCATCAGAGGCAAGGTTAGAGGAGTCAAATTAGGCAAGGGCCAGATTTGAACAACTGAACATGATAGATGAACAACTTCTAAAGGCATTGGATCATTTGCAGATGTACCAAGAACGCATGGCTATAGCATAAAATAGTCGAGTTAGGTCCAGAAGCCAACCATTAAAAGTAGGAGACTTGGTTTTAAAACAAATGAGACCCTCGAATGTGGACCTATGAGAAAAGTTTTGCCCAAACTGGGAAGGCCCTTATGTCATAAAAAAAATTTTGAGCAAAGGAGTCGCCAAAATCATGGACATGGATGGAAACGAGTTCGTCAATCCAATCAATCAAGATAAGCTCAAGCCCTACCATGTGTTAAAATCTACAAAAATAGTACACTGAAAAAGAGAAAGAAAAAGAGAAACTAGTCCGCCAGATGGCAATTGGCTACTTGGGCAACAATTAGGACCATTCTTGTACAAGAGCTAGAAATGTCTACTGAGTTGAAAACCTGTGAAGGGCGGCTCAGGCAAAAGCTAGGACACTGTGAGGAATAGAGGGCATCATGATGGATATCTCAAAATCCTCGGGACCTAGTCTCTCGGAAGCACCATCCGCTGAACCAGATACAGGAGGAGGCCGGGGAGCGTGAAGAAAACCATGGTCCTAATCTGGAGTGAGGAGCTACCTATCATCTGGGTCACCAAGAAGGGAATCGAGATCAAACGTAGGAGGCAAGTGAAAGCCCGAGGTGGAAGCCTGCGCTTCTACTCGAGCCTGCTCTACTACGGCATTCTACTACAGCAACTCCTGATACTGGGCATCCAAGCTCTGATGGTGAGCCTCTAGACTCTGGTGACTAGCCTCCAAACCTTAATAACGGACTCCCAGCTCCTGGTGGCTAACCTCAAGGCCATGATAATAAGCATCTAGACCCTGATGGCTAATATCTAGCGATTGGAATGATTGTAGAGCTCCCGGTAGCATCGATCGAACTCATCGCTCCTCCTCGCCATATCCTACAATCATAAAACATATCATGAAAATCATATCCATGTACATAAAAACATGATATTTTATGCATCGCATATGACAGGTCTAGAAAAATAATATACTCGTGTAATCCCATAGTTTTAGTCATCCCTAATAAGTGTATAATTACACTTATTATGATTATAATTTTATACAATAAAAACTATAGTTTTAGTCATTTTTATACTTCATATAAAAGATTTCACGTCGTATGTAGTTATTTTTTTATGCAAATGCAGATACTAGGTAAATCTTGGGAGTAAAATGAACTAAAGTGGAATTCTATGAAAAAAGAGTGAAAAGGTGCTAAATAATGCGTGGAACTTGAAGATTTGGCTTAGAATAGAAGCTGTCAAAGATTGGTGAAGTTACAAGGAGATTTCTGAAGAAGACTCAATTCACGATCGTGACAATACCTCACAGTCGTGACCTGTTCACTTCAGAAATGGAAATCTGCCAATCAAAGGTTCACGGTCACGAATCACATATCTTAGTCGCGACATGGATGGTTTTCTAGTATTATCTTCTTAACTACCAACCGCCAGATAAGCATGATCAACCGCCATCAACCGCCAATGAAAAGACACTTATCAAGAGTCAACCAATCATGAAAGGGTTCCTATCCATCATGGATTGAATCAAAGCCTCTCAACCAATCACATTGAAGAGATGCAATCTTTCACCAATGGATATGACTCTTCGTTTGGATAGACGCAACCCTTCAAACTCTATAAATAGGGCTCCAATTCTTCACAAATTTCATACATCAACAGTGGGTCAATAGTGTGGAATATTAGAGTGCAAATATAGTGTGTGTGTGTGTGTATAGTTAGATTCGCTACGTTCTAAGTGTTAGCAAGAAAATGTTTAAGTGATTCGATTCCTTGTTTCGATCACTAGATTTCTCTACGTATTCAAGCAATTGTTGTATAAGTGTACTTGCAAATCACCTATCAGTAAAAGTTTTCATTCTTCAATATTCGTTTGTTCGATATTCACAAAGAATAGCATCCTAGCGGAGGTTCTATACGAGCCGAGACTGAATTCAAAGCAGATGCAGGAATTGCGGGGATTGATAACTCCCATTAAAGAGTGGATACGGTTTGATCAACTTTAGCTTTCACTTACATACCTTACAACTTTGCTTTGCTTTCTACTTATACTTTCTATTTCGAAGTTTATGATATGTCTATGTGTTATAATGTGTATTAGTGCTAAGTCTTTTATGTTAATCAAGTTATATGCGTTGGCGTTAATTTTAAGAGTAGTTTCGGGGTTAGCAATATCGTGTATAATCACAGGATCTGTGATATAACGCTGTTTAGTGAGCCAACATTTTTGGAATGGTAACTTGCTAAATGTGGCTATGTGAGAGCCACCCGTACTAAGCATAGTATTGATGTTGTCCAGGTTTTCATAATTGTCTTATTTCGTTTGCACTAGACTTAGAAAAGTTATTTCATGTGTTGCTCTGCTGTGAATCATTGAACATCTGAATGTATAGAACCGAATCTGTTAGATAATCTAGAAGGTCTAAACAACTTTGTTAAACTTGCATGTTTTATCTGCTATACTTGTTCGTAGTGAAAATCTATTTATTTAGAGTTTCTAATCTATCACATCTATATTTACTCAACTTTTCGTTCTATTCTTCCTACCCATAAAAATCTCTAATCTATTTTTATTTTATTTACTTTTACGCTTCCCTAGTTATCTTTAAACCAGGTTCCTTCCCTGTGCGATATCTTTTAAAACTGCATCCCAACTGTATACTTGCAGTTATCATCATTTTTCTATGTGGTAAGGGGTATTAACAACACCTACATTTTATATGTGAACAAGTTTTTAGCACAGTTGATAGCCAACAGTTCACGAGATTTTGGAACCATATTTGATTAAACTTATCAGTAGAAATGTGGCGAACAGTCCCACTCTTATGAAAGTTTTCAACTTGCCATTTTTGTTGTCAATGAAAGGTATGAAGCAATGATGCAAGATGCGAAGGCAAAGGGGAGAAATAGAAGTAAGATCTTCAAGATGCACATAATTTTTTAGTTAGGCAATAGCAAAAGTAGCAGCAGCCTCAATCTCAATCTCAACCTCAATCTCAACCTCAATCCTCTCTGCAGCAGTCAAAGAAAGAGGGTAAGAACCCTATGGGAAGATCTCCTTCTAAGATTGATTCTAATGAGCTACAATCAGATCCTCCATTCAAGATCAATCCACACCAGTAACAACATCAACAATACTATCGTAGATAGTCTTGAATAGATTGTAATCTTTTAAGCTTATTAGTAGATTAGGTGATCATGGGAATTTCTGTACTTGTACTGTTCTAACTATATATAAAAAGATTACAAATGTTTATCCATCAAGTTGATATCTCTTTAACTTAATTATAGTTGCAATATATGTCCTAACCTTTTGTAAATAAAGGACAAGACTTAGATATTGACCAATTGAAGACTACTTCAAAAGAAGAATTCTCTAAGTATGGGGGAGTTTAGCAAATTCTCAACAATTCACTCAGCATGAGGGAGTCTTGTATCAAAATTGGTAACCCTACTTTTATTTTACTTATTAAATTATAGCTTGCTATTTTATGGTTTGCCATCGCTCAAATATGGGGGAGATTGTCGAACCCAACTTACAGATAACTCAACAATCTAGAGTTAAAGTTTTTGACGATTTAAATATATAGAATGACAATCTATAACTCAATTCAATAGTTTGCTTTTAAATAGGACTAATTAGGTTTAATTAAGGTTACTTTATATAATCTTGTACCTAAATAACTTAGAATTTTTAGCTAACACTATCTGCTGAGTAAAGATACTCAGCAAGGTAAAATAGAAGTTAAACTTAGCTTCTTAATTTTTGTACTTGTATGTTGAGTAGATAAAGTTATTCTATTATAAAGCACATGATTTTAACCCTTTATTCTTAGAATGGAATATTCCTATCAGATGCATTTCAGGTTACTAAGATGATCTGGTGCTAAAATCATAAAGGAATAATTATGTGGTACGTGGAAAAGGTTGTTAGTATAGAATGTCGACTTATCAACGCTAAAGTCGAAGAACAACGGTCTATCTCGCCACATTTCAATAAGAGCCGTGCAATTCTTCTACCTTCAATATTTTAAGCATATCAAAGAAAGCCACGTAGAAACCCGCTCTTAATCTCGCCAGACAGTATCAACTTGAAGATCAAGACTTAGTGAGAAATTAATTCAATAGTTTAATCTCGCAGATTAACAGTTTAATCTTGCACATCAATGGTAAAAATCTTTCTCGCAACGGATTTAAATCTATCTTAAACGGGAAGAATTTTAATGACCAGACGAGAAAATTAATTGAAGATTAAACGAGATGAAAGACAAGTTTGCAACGACTACCTTAATCTTTTCCTATAAATAGAGACTAAATGCAACAATTCAAACTTGGTGAATATACCTAACATTTGCTAAGTGCTAAATCTCTGTGCTAGCATACTCGGCAATCATGGAATTCCCAAATAGGAAGAAATACTGCGAATCCACTTTCTAGTTCTTTGCAAAGTCAACTAGATCAATCAATTTGTAATTCATCTTATCTATAAGGAGAATAACGTTTTATAAGTTGTTTTTTTTCATTCTCTTTTCCATAATCTGAGTAATAGCAACTTGAAAATGGTACTCAAACAGTACGAGAGTAGTAAAATAGCTTGGAAGGTACTCACTTTTCCACCTAATTAAAGGAGTAAAAAATAGTGGATTAAAGCTCGGAGAAAGAATCCAAGGATTAGACGTAGGCAGAAGGTCAAACAAAATTAAATAGCTTTGTTCGATTCTCTTAAACGTTTATCTCTTTTTATTACTCAACAAAGTATTTTATTCAACACGCATCATTTCCATATCTGCTGTATTTATTCAAAGTGTTGTGTTAGTCAGCTTTGCTACATATTCTTACTCAGCAAAGTCTGTCAAACAGAGATTTAACTCAATTCTTGAATTTAATTCAGACCTTATCTCTCTTTGCATTCCATCATATAGCTTAACTCAGCACGCTTAACAATATAATTTTAAAAAACTAAAAAGTGACCTAGAAAACAAGTTTAGGACGTTTACCCCTTTTGTCCAAGTGTATTAAACTAAATGGGACCAGCAAAAAGAAATGACAATGTTCAATACAAATATTATATTACATGGGTTTTTTTAGTGCTACAACTGGGGAAGGCATGCGGTTTTCCTATATAATAGCAATGACAGCTTTGTCTTTTTCTGTATCAGGTAATTTCTGCTGACGAATATGTGCATTCCGCATTGAAAATGCAATGGAACACGATTTTTGCTTAAATTGCATAATTGCCAGCTCATAATATACATTCTCCAGAAGCTCATTTCCATATAATGTCACCCAAGAATTTAAGAGCTGGAACACCTCTGATTTCTACATCAACTAAGGGCGCCTCGATCAGTTTTAGACTTGACAGTTGTTGATCGTTTCTTATCATGTCAAGGGCCCGCATTTGATCCTGACAATATAATAATTCAGAATTTTGCTTTCAAAACGAAAAAAAAAAAATCGATGCTTCTCTCTTCTCAAATAGCATTCATTCGAAGTACCTTTCTTTTCATGGCACAAAACTTGCAGTCATGGGCGGAAGGAGGAAGAATTTGATTGACAATAAGCCTCTTCACTGGAACATTCTCCTTCTCCAGGGACCCACACAACCTCGATGACTCGCTCATTGCCATCACCTTCATATATAAAATAAATGGTAAATTATTTCAAAGATTGTGTTTTTTCCAGTTGGAAACTATCCAGAAGCACTTTTAGCTACAAACTAACATAAGAAAGAGAATCCCTAGATCAAATAATCAATAGAAATGTGTACCGTGGGAATTGTTACAATGACAAACTCTGTGGAGTCTGTATCACGAAAAAGCTCCCGCACTTTAACCATCCTCTCTCTTAAACGTTCCAATTTGTCAGCCTGAAAATTTCAAAAAATCAAGCCGGAAAGCAGAAGATAATATTTACTCCTGAAGAATTTGTGCTTACAGCATTCTGTTGGGTTCCTTCTTGGCCAAAAACGGATTTGATGGCAGATGTGGCAGCAGATATCTTTTGTCTAAGCTGCATTAGATTAATAACATGTTACATTCTATCATGATAACCAAACACAAAAAATGTTGCAGATAACAATCGAGAACTGGAAGAAACTAAAATTTTGGTCAACTGAACAAGTGAACTAATAGCACAAGTGGAAGACAATACAGTTTTTTATATCACAAAAAAGTTTCAGGTAAATTAAGATTACAATCTTGAGATTTCACCACAAAAATGACACAATAACTTTCCTAAAATAGCTACATCATGAACTAAGATAATGTTTTTAGCAGGTGATATGACTATATTGCAACAGAAGAGAATAGATGCAAGTGTTATTTATTGTTTTACTGTACTGAACTTTCTATTTCACAGCTCAATCTCTGAGTCTTTCGTTCCATTAAGTATCACAAATAACTATGTACTACATCCATTTGTTATAAATTAGTTTAGGAGGACCAAAGTAATAACTCAATTAAAATCTCAAGGACTTGAACATTAATTCTGAAACCGTAAAGATGCAAGTGTATTTAATGAGTCTAGACTTCGGGGATGTTATTGTAATTGACCCAATAAATTACCTTTGTACATTCTTAATTATTCTTTATCAGACCCATAGACAAAATTTCACATAGCAATCATTCTTTATTAATTTGGCAGATGCCAAATTATCACGGCAATTAAGCGATATGAACAAAACGTTGGTTGGCACCTTAATAAAAGAATTATAAGCTATATGAAAAAAAAACACAACAGATTAACGGTAACATGATGAAATATTATTAGCAACAAAAAAATGAAGCCTTAATTTCACTTAACCATATCAAAATTAACCAATTTCCACCAAAAATGGTTAAAAAAAAAGCTTTAGGTTTTCACTAAGTGGAGCTCAAATTTATACCTTCAATATTTTTCCTATTGATGCATCAAGGAAGTCCGGCAAGGACAAGAGTCGTAATGTATGGCCCTGTAAGGAAAACAATTCTCTTTAGCTAATTCAATTCAGATATTAGTTATTGCATAAATTATGGGAGTTGCGCTTACAGTAGGTGCAGTATCGAAAACTATTCGTGTAAACATTCCATATTGTTCTGATTCTAGAAATTGCATCACCTGCCAAAATAATGAACAAGAAATATAGAAAAACTGCAGGCTAATGCAAAATGAGCAAAGTAGAAGAAACATACTTTCGAAATTGCTATAGCTTCATCAAGACCAGGAGGAGGTGTGTCTAGAAGCTCTCCCAATTTCAACTCTCCTAACTTTGTCAACATAGTATCTCAATAAGCTGAACGATTTTAATAATATTTGCTCGATATTAGAAAGATTAAATGTACAGCTAGGATGTTCATGCTTGCTGCTAATTTAACAAAGCATATTTAGCATATATAATATCCAAACTTGTGCCAAAAAAACCTACCCCCCCCCCCCCCCCCGATCTTTCAAAATGACCCTGTAACCCCCTCAACTTTCGAAAAGTACACCACTCACGGATGTCTTTTTCTGATTTCCTCTCCCCTAATTAGAAGTTAACATGTGACGTTTAGAGAGAAGTGGTGCATTTCATTAAAGTTGAGGGAGCTACGGAATCACTTTGAAAGTTTAGGGGCACTAGGTTTTTTGGGACAAGTACGGGTACCCACTGATGCATCCTAAATAAAAACAATCAAAGTTTGCAAATTCGAGATATGCTACTATGAGGCATTTTGGTCGTTTGAAACCCACAAATTCAAGATGCTTCCTGAAACAGCACTTCAAACAAAAAAAAGAGTAAGGCAGTAAAGTGTTATTTAATATGATCCATTAGCCATTGCAAGTGCACAATAGGTTCTCTCAAGGCAGCAAGATACGGCTTAGGACTTCTACTTAAGACTGCAATTTAGTTCTTATGTTTTACATGCAACTTTATCGTTTTTGTATGTTATCAATTGTAAGCTTATGCACTAAAAGGATTTCCTGCTTAACTTGAATTGACATTTTTCAGGCAGTTTGTGTAAACTAATACTCCCTCCACTTCAAAATAACTATCGCTTTTAGGTTATTTATTAATACCATGTTAGGGTTTAAGTAGAAATAGAATGGGTAGAGAAGAATAGGAGATGAAATGAGAAGAGAAGGAGAGTTCAGAGAGAGAGAAGTAGAGAGAAGTGTGAGAACTTTCTGTAATTTCATTGATTAGTAAAAACAGATACAATTGCACACTTTATAGTGTGTCTAACAGAATTACAGCTGGCATAACTGCCTTAGACTAAACTTACCAGCTAAGTA
>CATIWQ010038199.1:0-14188 GCA_949673415.1 Euphorbia schlechtendalii
TATATCTGTTAGCCTCTACGCTTTCTTTCAACATTAGTTAAGAGTTTTCCATTAAGTATGATCCACATGAACGTTTTAATTCTTTCCGGCCCACACCAATTCCAAACACCTTTCCATAGGGGTGTCGCTTGATTATCGAAATGATCATTCAAAAGAGCATAAGCATCCTTAACAGAGAACTTGCCACTTGTTGACCCGCTCCAGAAACAAGCATCCATAGACCCATCCGCAGCGCATATACTGCTCGTGGTAATTTGCATTAAACAGGAGTTTGGTAATTTCCCATTAAGATATCCCCAAACTCCATTTTGATCAATCAAATTAGCCACCTTTATTATAATAACTTATCATGATATCCATGACCAACAAGATCATATATCATGAATTTTCAATATTTTTTTGTATAATTATGAATAGATCTTTGTATTTGATGTCTTCCTCTCCAATTTGGGCTGATAGGTTAATAAATTAGTGGGGCTACTAGTACAGCAACTCTGATACTAAAATCATATCATGGAACAATTTCCGACTAACAAACGAATACTGAATAACAGAGAGAATACTATATTACATTGATTCTTCTTGACTAATCTTTTATATAGGATTGATAGTGATGAGGTGCCAAAACTGTTTTGACTAGATGTCCACGTAATTTACGAGCTCATTATTGGATTAGTTACGCTCATCCACAACCTCATTGGGTTTGAACGATGTTGACAACGATGGTGGCCTAACGAGCCTAAATGCATATGTTATTATCATTTTAGAAAAAATTATATTATATATGGAAGTCGCAACATTCTCATAGTGTAACACTATAAATTAACTTGTTTGAACATATTTACGTATATAAAGTATTCAAGTCATGTTTTTTTAATAAAATTAGGGACAGGAAGAAAGAAGCGAGGGTGACATTAGTCCCTCAGTGAAAGTGCCGCTTACGGCCCACACCCGAAGGCAGGCCATGGCATTAACACCATAGGGGGACCCGCCCTTCCCCACTCCTAACAACCCCCCTAAAGTTTTATTAATAATAAAAAAGCAAAATGTAAGGTACAAAAGGAAAAGAGGGAAAGAAAAAGCGTCTAAAAAGCTAAGCTACGCAACTATCTAAAACGATAATTACACCGACCATTCGAATCATGATAAAGTAACCCTCGATGGAATTGGGGGACTTGAAGCCATTCTGAGCTCGTTTGGGAAATACGATCGTGGTTGGCCAAGGCATCCGCTCTCATATTTCTTCTCTAAACACATGCGTAATCAATAAATGCATCATTTTCATCATCGCTAGGCAATCCATCCAGTCAGACCGTATGTGCCAAGGAACTCTTGTACTCTTCGTTCGAAGTACCTGAACAATGAAAGTCGAATCACTTTCAATCCAAAGTCGGTTCCATCTTTTATTTGCTACCATTTTTATTGCAAAGATAGCAGCCTCCAGCTCCGCAACAAACGTAAAAGTTAATGACTTGTAGAAAGAAAAGCCATAAACAAAATTACTGTTATCATCCCGAAACATCCCCCCGCATCCTGAAGGGCCCGGTGCGCCCTCCGTTGAAGCGTCAGTGTTGACCTTCAACCAGATCTCTAGCGGTCGAATTCATCTTACATCATTCACCCATGGTGCTTTACGAAGCTGAGGAGAAATATCGAGACTGTTAAGTGTTTCCTTTTCCTTCTCCGAGTTTTAGATTGAGCCAAAATCGATGCTATCTATTCTACGAAGGATCTCCCAAAGTTTTTGAAGCGAAAGGTGAATATTGGGCTGCTCTTGGTCAAAGATGCACTTATTTCTTGCAAACCAAATTAGCCAAATTACATTGACTATTCATGAATTCCATAACACCTGAAGTTGTGGATTGAAATTGTGTAAAAAGGCTGCTGTGAGTACCACATTGATGTCCGAAACAATGCTAAAGGATCTCCCAAACAATGACTGCAAAGCTGTCCACATGGACCGTGCATAAGAGCAAGTGACAAAGAGATGGTTTTTATCTTCAACATGCTTCTTGCAAAGGCAGCACATAGAGACAATGTTAATTCCCTTGCGAATGAGAGCGTCATGGGTGGGAATATGTTCTCTAACCAATTTCCAACAAATAATAGAATGTGAAGGAGCGATGGTTGAATGTCAAATTTTCTTTGAAAATGGACAGCTATGGTATTGCGTTTACAACCATTGATAAAATAATTTGACAGAAAAATTACCATCACTAGCCGGTTTCCAATAGGCCACATCAAACTTATCACCCGAGAGTTTGACGCCCATAATCTATTGCTGCACAAGAGATGGAAGCTCAGTCGGTAGGTCAGTCCATGAGCATCCTTTATGAATTGTTGAACCAAGGCTGATTTCTTGGCACATTTAACTATGGGCAGATTAAAAATTTCCCCGAGAGTAGGTGTTATCCATTTGGAGTTCTAAAGTAGATATTTCACCAATAAACCACCCCATATTTTCCCAAAGCAACCCATACGCATGCCGCATGGAATTCTAGATGATGGAATTATTTAGCCACCCTCTAGGAAGATCATTCTTCAAGAAACGATTCCGCAATAGATGAAGGAAACCACTTCTGCATGTAATCAGCCTCCATGCTAATTTAGCCAACATTGAGGTGTTTATATCTTCTAATTTTTTCAATCCAATACCACCCATTGCAATCGGCCTTTGACAGATTTTCCAGGGGATAGTGATAAGTTTTCTTTTCTCGATATTACCGATCCAAATAAAATTCCTCACCTCTCGTTCAAGACCCTTAGTAATGAATGGGGCCATTTGTATATTATGAAAGAGTGTAACAAAGAGCTATTGATAACAAATTTTACAAGAACTATACGGCCTGCCATAGATAGAGAGCTACCCATCCAACCCCGTAAAACGTTGCAGAATTTTGTGAAATTTTAGCCTAAAAAAAGTCACCTTTGGTGTTCCACGAAAAAGTGGAACCCCTAAATACGAGAAGGGGATATTACCTATCGTAATTCCTGTCAATTCCACCAGTGCATTAGCTCCAGCAACCTAAACCGAGTCCCCAAAATAGATAAAAGACTTGCTCCAATTTACGCGTTATCCCGAGTTGGTTCCATATAATTTGAATATATCCCTTATCACTTTCGTATTAGCTGTTGAAGATTTACAAAAAAAACAAGGATATCGTTCTCATATAGCATATGGGGTGGAAAAAATACTTCCGAAGTGTATCTCATGCAGCTGATATTTCCCGAATCCACCAAAGACAACAGCAGCCTACTCAAGAGGTCTTCCACTAAGTAAAAGAGCAGCGAAGAGAGCGGATCCCCATGACACACACCCCGAGAGCACTTAAAGAAACCACGTTGCCCAATTAGCGTAAGCATAGAGAGTCTAGCCGAGGTTAGGATACTTCGAATCTAACCAATAAAAATCCCATTAAAATCGAATGATTCAAGCACCGTAAATAGGAAGTTCTAGTCGAGAGTATCAAAGGCCTTTCGAATGTCAAAGATTAATACCTTTCGACGCCATAGCGATGCATTCATGAATGCTTCTACCTTTGATGAAACCGAATTGATTCTCTAAAATAATCCTTGTTGCAATAACAGTTCAACGGCAAGCTATGACCTTCGTGACAATCTTGAAGATAAAGTTAGACATTGCAATCGGTCGAAAGTCCTCCGCCTTATCCGTACCCTCCGTCTTCAGGATAAAAATCATTAAACTAGAGTTCAACCCGGTAACATATGACCCATGTTGAAGAATTGGTTGATAGCTCGGCAAACATCAGCCCCCACAATGTTCCAATAATCCCGGTAAAAGATTCCCTTAAATCCATTCAGACTCGATGCACTCATTGCATCCATGCTAAACACCATTTCCCTGATTAAATCTATGCTCAGCTTGGCAGTTAAAGTTGCATTTTCCTTAAGCATTACCCGATTAGGAATAACTGACCTGACCAGCTACGGATCAACTTGAACAGAATGATCTGATGAGAAGATGCGGCTGTAATAATCAATCATGTGAGATGTAATCAACTCAGCCTCCATAGTCAAAACTTCATTTATAATTAAAGATTTGATTCCCGAAGTAGCTCGTTAAATGTTCGCAGCGTGGTGGAAAAAATTCGTGTTCCTATCCCCCTCTTTAAGCCAACGAGCACCGCTCCTTTCTTTAAAATAAATTTCCTTCTGTCGAAGATTAAGTTCAAGATGCGAATGGGCTGCCATCTCTTCCAAGATTATGTCATCATCCAAACCGTTCATTAAAATCCGATTTTGAATATCTAGTAGAGCTCTCTCGCTATTCCAAATATTTACATCCAAGTTCCTAAAGACTTCTCTATTCCAAATTCTAAGAATTGGCCGGAGCATCTTTAATTTAAGTATGAGAAGCAGTATCGGTGGGAGTGAAGGAAAATTGCCCTGCCAAAATTCTTCAATAGTACTTCGAAGAGAATTGTGCGTGATCCACATGGATTGGAAGTGATAACGTGATACCCTTTCCACATCCAATGAGACTGTAAATAGTAAAGGATGATGGTCCGAACAATGTCAGGCAAGTACCGCACCACTGTATGAGTTACACAAATGTGAAAAATCAGCACTAACCAATACCCTATCTAGTCTTGATTCGACCCTCTCTCCCTCGATTCTATTGTTAGTCTAGGTAAAAAAAGGTCCTGCTATAGCAACTTCGATCAGTTGCGCGTCATTAATACAAGCCCTAAAATCATGACATGAAATCGAATTTGGTGGGTTCCCAAGCTTCTCATGGATGCCCAGTATAGCATTGAAATCTCCTAGCCAGACTCAGTTTATTTCCACAAAGGCAGCCCCTAACCGAATTGAGTTGAATAGGTCACGACGTTGATTTAAATTCGTGCTACCGTAGACAAAGCCAAAATTTATTGCCGTCGCATTTCTGCGTAAATGGACCTCAACCAGCTGGTCCGTGGTGAGAGTAATATTAGTCTGCCATTCGCATCGAATATATTTGAGGACCCACATCGTAGGAACCGGCTTATCATTTGAACCAATCATAATAAAACCCAAACGTCGCCAAAAAGAAGGTGAGATTCTATTAAACTTAACCATCAACTCAGCAAGACATATTATCAGTGGTTTATAATCCAAAATCAAATTCCTAAAATAAAGTTGGGTATCCATATTGCTAATACCCCTACAATTCCAAAAGAGAACATTCATTGAGTGTACCTTCCAGAAGCTGTCACATAGTTCCCAATGGGGATCCTTTGACTACATTCTTATTCCTTCTACGCATTGCAATTTGCCAATCATTAGCCTCCTCCTTTTCACACATATTAGCCCAAGACTCCCGTATTGGCGTTGATTCACCCTCCTGTTTACCTTCCCTCAGGTGTACTACTAGGTTAATACCTTTTGGATCTAAAACTCTTTCCCCGTTCGCTTCAGTTAGGATCAGTTCCCGCGCTACTAGTCACAACTATGACATTGATTTCTTCATCGATTACTTGCTCTTCCATGTCTTTCGCATGACTATTATCCGCACTCTCGCTGTCCGATTTTTCAAATTCCGATTCATGATCCATATTCACCAATGGCAACGGCCTCGTATCATCCCAAACAAGACTCTCCCTAATTGATGTAAAAATTTTCTTGGTAGGGATAACTGATTGTAATCTCTTTTCTAAACTTTTTTATCTTGGTTTACTCCAAGTAAGTAGCTCAAGATTTGCGGGTGGATGGGAGCTATTTAGGTCCTCTTTCTCTAATCTCCTATGTGCAATTTTCCTTTCTTTGTCAGCCCTATGCGGCTGCTCCGATGTAGGCTTAATATTGCATCTACAATCATAAGTGCAATGTCTAACCGAGCTGCATAGCTTGCAAAAGGCAGGAAGATTTTCAGAAGCCAAGTCAATCCATATCTCGCTATCTTTCCTTTCAACTCCAACCTTGTTCGGGATGGTGTTTGACAAATGAACATCAACTAAGACCCTTGCATAGTGACCAAAGGTTCCTTCTAACGTTCCTTTATCAACTCGAAGAAGGACTCCGAAACAACCAGTTATCTCAGTTAGCATTCGAGGATCCCAATACTCCCATGGAAGTCCTTGCAAGTGAACCCAAACTTGTGCATTTATGATGTTGGCTGCATAAGGATCAAAATCTACCATCCAAGGTTGCAATCTGAAAATTCCAGGCTTTAAGTTAATGCTTCCCTTACTCCAAACTAGATTCTTACATTCTAAAGAACCAAGCATCATATGATAGTAACCCCTACCAATCGGAATTAATTTCCAGTTAACGCTAAGACCCCAAATCTTTGATAGTTGGTCTTCAAATCATCCAGCTTTCTTTGCCCACTTCCCTTTGGTAAAATCAGCCTACCGATGAGAGAAAAAAGAGCACCTTTGATCATAAACATCTTACGAAATCCGAACCATCTTATATCCACCCTTCTCAGAGACTAAAGCTTACGTTGAGAACTTGGGAATCGGTATCTGATTAGCTGCGGCCTGTGTATACGATCCTGGCTTAAGGGCAGCAGTCTGCACTATTTTATTCAAAGGTAAAGGGCTAGAGCATTGCTCTTCAAAAAGATCTGCAAGAAACTTTGCATTGGAGAATTCCATGTCCATGTCGAAGAAAAACCAATGAATGATAAGAAAACAAGAAAAAGAGAACAAGAAGAGCTAAGAAAATCTAAGGAGATGATTGCAGAGCAAAGAAATGAAAGAACATAGCCAGGCTTATCTCAAGATTGGCCAAAAAAATGATAATCGGTGGTTAGGGTTTGCAAACCCTAACGGACTCCCCCATCTTTTATTCTTTGGGTCGGAATTTGTTGAGGTAATTTTTGAGGAAAAAGTTCATATTATCCATTGTTTTCTAAATTAAATTATTAGAATATCATGTATGTGCTTAATTTCCATATTATGTTGGAGATTCTATCTTCTTTAGAGGTTGAATCTGGTCTAAACTTAAGAGGGAATAACTATTATGCATCTGAAGTTTATTCATATCATTACTCTCTCGAAAAGTGATGTCGACTGTGGAGTTCTTGCTTAAGACTGTGGTTGGAATGTAATGTGTTGCTGGAAATTGAGGTACCTATCAATCAACAAATTAACTATTACTACTAAGACCTGATAAATCTTTGCTTTATATCTCATTCATTTGATCATGCAATGCACAATCTGATACATGGTAATGTCAATTTTTCTTCATTTGTGATGGATTTTGATTACAAAATCTTTAGATTTTATTTTATAATTTAATTAGTTTATTTTTTTTAAAACCTCCAGAGGAACATTGTGTCCCTCCATTGGAAAAAGCTTGGAGCGGTGAAAATTTCAGGGCGAGTGTCCCAACTAGGTTGATGCGCTCGTTTGCTTACAAAACACCCACCCCTCTTTTTAGTAAATATATAAAAAAGATTAAGAGTAACAAAGTGATGTCAAAAGGAAAAAACATAAATGAACCGAAACATGCTTCGGCCACTCAAATCATGGAAAAATAAATTATGACAAAAGTTTGGAACATTATTCCATGTGATAACTTTAGTCAAGAGTCTCCCATATCTAGCTAAAGCATCTGCTACTCCATTACCTTCTCTGAAAACATGCATAACGATAAAATTACAGCCATCCAAAGAGCTTAAACATTTGCGCCACTATTGTCCAAGAGTCCATGGAACTTGCAGCGATTGCATCTGGAAGGCTCCTACCACATAGCTCGAGTCACTCTCCAACCATTATTACTCCAACCGTTCACAATTGTAACATCCACCGCATGAATCTCCGCTTTCAATTTTGCAATAAAAGAAAAAGTTGTATCCAAAGGAAAAGAAAAACCGAAAATAGCCTTGCCTTGGTGATATCTAAAGATACCACCACACCCTGAAGGGCAAGGGGATCCCACAGAAGACGCATCCGTGTTGACCTTGATCTAGTTCGGAGGAGGGGGGATCCATTTCACTGGTAGGATCTTCAGAGCTTTAGGGACCCTAGGTTGAAACTCCAAGCTCCTTAAAATATTTTGCACCAGTATAGAGTTTCTAATAAAACCCAGCCCAACACTATCTGCTCTATGAATCATAGCCCAAAGATTCTACAATGCAACATGGATAGAAGGCTTCTCGTTCTCAGAAATGGCCTTCCATCTAAAGCTCCACGTGATCCAAATAACATTAACCAATGTCGAAACCCATAAAATTCGGATTTAGGAGCTAAAATGGTGGACCAATGCAGATGTGAATAAGGTTCGAATGCTAGCTATAGTATCGATACGTTTGCTAAAGAGAGATTGAACACTTTCCCAAAGTTGTTTGGTAAAAATGCAACCCACAAAAAGGTGTTCCCGTGAATCAAAGCTCGAATGATAAAGGAAGAAAACCGAAACAATATTAATTCCTCTCTATTGCAAGACATCGTGCGTTGAAATGCAACCTCTAATGGCTTTCCAACAAATAATAGAGTGCGAAGGGCAGTGGAAGGATGCCAAATATATTTGAAAATAGAGTCTTCGATATACTCACCTTGCAACCATTTGTACTAAAGATTTGCCGTCAAAATACCACAAGTAGAGGGACGGCAAACACAAAAGTCCTCAACTTCCAAAGATCTAGAGAAAGCTCGCACTCTATCCGTAATCGTTCGGTTAAGTGTCGATTGCAAATCAGCCCACCCATCAACTCTTAAAAAATCTACCACACTCCCGGTTCGTTTCAAACTATCCACTAGACTAAGCCCCAGTTGCTCCGCCATCGTAGGAGAAATCCAATTTGAGTTCTAAAAATTCAGATTAGTATCTTAGCCAATGAACCATTTAATATGCATACAAACCAAGTCGTAGATTGACCGAATAGAGCACCAAACGCTAGAATTGACGAGCAAAAATTACGCCGCATCATTCCTAGTTAATCATTTCCGAAATAAAGCAAAGAAAAAAATCCTTACTTGAAATAAGCCGCCAAGAAAACTTTACAAGAAGAAAGTATTGATATCACCAATGCACTTGAGCCCAAGACCATCCGCCAACTTAGGTTTTGTACAAATCTCCCATGTTGCAACAACAAGCTTTCATTTTTCAACCAAACTTGTTCATACACAATTTCGAATATCCTTTTCGAGAATATTGACCAATGAGGCTGGCCATTTATAGATGGAAAAAGAATGTAACAAGGTACCATAAATCACCGTTTTGACGAGAATAATTCTGCCCACCATCTATAAATAACTCCCCATCTAACTAGCAAACTTGGTCAAAGTCTTGTGTATTAAAGGCCTTAAGTGGAGAGACATAGGAGCACCCTAAAACAATGGCACTGCAAGGTAATTGAACGGAAAATCTCCATGTTTAATGCCTGTAACAAATGCCAAACGAACAGCCCTAATATTGCTAACCAAAGCACCAAGAAAAGTACAAGACGTGTCCCAATTGACTCGTTCACCCGACACTTTGCCATAATGCTCAAACATATGTCTAAGGATAGCTATATTAGACAAGGTTGCTACCCCAAATATCCGAATATCATCCTCATAGAGCATATGCAAAGGGAAGAATGCATTAGATGTGTACTTCATGCTCGCAAACACCCCCGAATCCACCAACATAGTTAGCAATCTACTTAAAAAGTCTTCACCAATTCCAAACAACAAAGGAGATAATGGATCTCCTTAATGCACCTCACACGAACAAGAGAAATAACCTCGAGAGCCACCCGGAGTTAATACCGAAATTCTGGCTAACTTTAGAATGCTATGAATTGAAGAAATAAGCAACCCCAAAAACCTAAACCAATCAAGAACCACCATTAAGAAATACCAATCAATTAATTCGAAAGCCTTTTTTATATCAATTTTCATCGCCAAGTTACCACCATGGCACTTCTTGTTGAGCATGTTGACACCTTCTGAAGCAATTGCAATGCAATCATGGATGTTGCGGTTATAAATAAAGCCGTATTGATTTTTGAAAACAATACGGCTAGTAATTAAACCCAAGCGATTGGCCAAAATTTTCGTAATAACTTTAAATACGAAGTTGGACATCGCAATTGGTCGAAAATCCTCCACCCTAATCGCCCCCTCAACCTTGGGCAAAAGAACCATAATGTTAGAATTCAAACCAGGCAACATGAAACCTGTTTCAAAAAATTGTTGAACAACCCTACAAACATCCAATCCCACAATTGTCTAATATTTTTGAAAAAAGATTCCCGTAAAACCATCCGAATTCGGGGCACTTTGGCCATCCAAATCAAAGATGACTTCCTTAATGAGATTATCCGTTGGTAAAACAACAAGGCTTTCATTATCATCATTAGTAACAAGCTTAGGGACCACCGAATCAATTAAACTCTTATTGACCTCCACATTGTTGTCACGGTAAAATAGCCCTTCATAATAGCAAACAATATGAGCTGAAATTGCCTCAATATCAGTAGAGACCTCACCATCAATAATCAACGAATGAATACCCCCTATCGATCGTCACATACTCGCAAGCCTATGAAAGAAACTCGAATTTCTATCACCCTCCTTAAGCCAACGTATCCCGCTTCTTTCCTGATGATAAATTTCTTGTTAACAGATATGAAGGTCCAACTGGGCATGCGCTTTGAATTCCTCTTTGCTCAATTCCTCGAAAATGCCATTAGTAGAAATTTACGTTTGAATTCGAAGCAGAGATTCCTAACTTCGCTCAATATTTATCTCCAAGTTACCAAAAACATCCCTATTCCACTTTCGCAAAATCAGGTAAAGAGTTTGAAGCTTATACATAGGCAGCTTCAACAACGGAAGCCTAGGGAAAGTTGAACTCTAGTGATCCCTAACGAGGCTGGCCTCATCTAGGTAAGCACAGAAATCACTGCAAGAACGTTGCGCCAGCGAGTTCCCCTTTTTTCATGTGCTCCCAAAACCGCATTAAAATCACCAATCCAAAGCCACTTATCATCAACCTCATTAACAGTCATATTAATAGATTCATACAAATCAACACGTGATAAAATATAAACATTACCATAGATAAAACAAATATTAAAATCAATGCCACCAGCCGTGACATGCACATTAACTGCTTGGTTCGTAGCAAATTTAATTGAAGTATTAAAATTACACGGGAAAGATTTAAAAATCCACATGGAAGGAAACAGTTTATCATTCATAGACAATAAATCAAAGCCAATACTTCTCCAAAAAGAAGAATTAATCCTAGCAAAAGCAACCATAGGCTCCACCAAACATAAAAATAAAGGCTTATGTTCGTAAACAAGGTTACGAACAAAGGACATTGTATTTTTATTATGGAAACCTCAAAAATTCCAATAGAGAACAATCATTTGGAATACCTCGGTGAATGCGATCACGAGATTCACGATTGATGATGTCCACTATAGTTTGACGAGTCTAGCAATGCACAGCTGTCTGAACTTTTGCTCTTACATCCTCTTCATTTCACCATCTCCCAAAGCTACTCCTCCTCATCTACCATGTCCCCCCAACACTCATGAGCAACGATAGCTTTGGAGTTGGAAGGAACCGAGGATGAATTGAAACAGGTCAAGTCCACTATGAGATCAATACCATTCAGATTATGAACCGAAATATCCTTCTCCCCATACTGATTAGGAATCAATTCCAAATCCGCATTAGCATTACCACAATCAGTCCTGACATCAATGTCCTCATCATCACTGGATGGCCTATCTTTATCAACCAACAGAGACTTACTAGCCTCCTTTCGAAGGCTACTTTCAATGTTGCAAAACACTGTTGCAGCCGGGACAACCCCTTTCAATCTTTGCTCCAAATTCTTCTACTATTGTTTACTTCTCGCAAGAAGGGTCAGATCTTGTTTAGCCTCAGGTTGTTGCTCATTAGATGTTGGCCTATGATCATTCTTTTTAGCTTGTTTCTCGACTTTATTGACACCATCAGGTTTATTTAGCCACTTGCATTCGAATGCCATGTGACCAATGGAGTTGCACATTCTACAAAAAGAAGGCATATTCTAAAATTGCAATTCGATCCAAATTTCAGCCCCTTCACTTTCGACGCCTACAGTACTAAGCAAGTTAGTAGACAAATCTACATCAACTAGAACCCTAGCAAAATGACCAAGTGAGCCTTCCAATGTTGTCTTATCCATCTAAGAAGCACACAAAATAGCTAGTTATCTCGACAAGAATTTGTGCATCCCAATATTCCCTAGGTAAACCGAGAAGCCTTACCCAAACTTGTACATTGGTATTATGCTGTGCATTAGGGTCAAATCCGGAACCCATGCCTTAACATGAAAAATACCTAGCTTAAGATTGAGGCTGCCTTTGCTCAAAACCAATCACTTCATCTCAACCGTAGGTAACAAAAGATGATAATACCCTCTACCGATGGAGATTAGCTTCCACTAAGTCTTGAAATCCCAAATCTTATTTAGATGAACTTTAAGATCATCAACCTTCCATGGTGTAACCCCTTTACTGACAATAACCCTCCCAAAAAGAGAGTTCTCACATAACATAACCCTGTTGTCATACAATGATTGCGTAATACGGATCGATTTGAAATCTCCTTTATCATTGATCATAGTTGAAGAAGCCTTAGGGATAATTGGTTTCGAATCTAGAGCTACCTCAGCGTATAATGATTTCTTTACCGTTGAAGTAACAGGAACTGAGATTTCTACAGAAACCTGTTTATGAAAGAGACTAGCTACAAAGTTTGCAGAGGAGAAATCTGCCATAGCTACCTGAAGTTGCAGAAACTATTGGTGATTTTCCAAGATTCTGCTTCTTTGAAGCAGCTCAAACCCCAGATCACGAAAGAACTAGACCACCAAAGAAATATTGCATCGCACAAGAACCCGCTTCTTAAAGAAAAGAAAGAAGAGCCTAGGGCAAAGCCCTTGAGGTAGAAGCGTAAACAAAGACTATCTTTATTGAACTAACCGAATCCTTAAAACCAAAGATAGAAGAATCAGTGTGTGAAAAAAGCAGAGAGCCACGAAATCAAAGAAAGAAACTGAGGGAAACACAGTAGAATCCGATGATAATAGCAGAAAACCAGTAGAATATCGATGACTAGTTTTCTGATGAGGGTTTTCTCAAAACCCTAGCAGACATTTAATTAGTTTGTTTATATGATAATTATGAGATAAATATTAGATCAGAATTTGAGTTTTGAATTTGTATTTGGAAATATAGTACTGTTTTGGTTATATTGTAAGTCTGTATATAGACATCAAAGTTCAATGAAGAGTACCCATTAAACACGTAAAATTCCAAGTATGGGTTCACTAAATTTAAAGCCAAGATAAGATATTTTTTTATCAATGAACTCTGCTAGGGTTTTGCTGCCACCCCTAACTGTGATATGATATCTTGCCAGAAACAGCAGTCTTCCTCCTTCTTTTTCATCGTCTTCCTCTTCTAATCATCATGGACTACTCCAACGCAAGTTTTGTTACTGATTTATTCAATGAGCAGGTGGCATCCTCTCCAAAAAAGCCTATTGTTAAACCATGCACACAGCAACATGTGGAGAATAACGTGCTGGGAAAGCAAGCTGCATCTTATGCGCAGATCACAAGGCCGCAGCGAATCTTTGATTCCTCTATCTCGCAAGCTTTGATATCAGAAAAGGGGGGATTCAAATCTATCCGTATAACACAGGAATTTTATGATCAGAGGGTGCAACGTTGTAGGTTTTCTCTCATCGGCCATCTTCTTCTCTCAAAAGGAAATCAACCCCGAAAGGTAGAGGAGCTAAAGCTGGAACTTTCAAAAATTTGGGGTATCAATTCGGACTGGAAGCTTATCCTCATCGGACGAGGTTATTATCATATGATGATGGGATCGATTGAGAATAAAAACCATGTCTGGAGTAGGGGGAGTGTAAATCTCAGACCGAGGGTCTTTCGTTTACAGCCTTGGTCTCCGGATTTTGATCCTTACGACACTAATATGATGAACGCACAGATTTGGGTTTGCCTTCAAGGCCTCCCTTGGGAGTATTGGGATCCGAGAACTCTATCGGAGATAACGAGTTGTTTCGGTGTTCTCCTTCGTGTTGACAAAGCGATGTTAGAGGGTACGTTTGGGCATTATGCAAGAGTTTGGATGGATGTGGATATGTCAACAGCTCTACCGAATAAGGTTGGGATTGAACGTCATGGTGGGGAACTTTGGATAGAACTTGGCTTTGAGAATCTGCCAGCT
>CATIWQ010038211.1:0-40989 GCA_949673415.1 Euphorbia schlechtendalii
TTATAATAAATTTTACCAAATATTAAAGATTTTAAACAAACAATGCAATTATATTTAAAGTTTAAATATATTTTAGTTTATTTTATATTTTTTATATTTAATTTAATAAAAGAATTTTTAATAAAAAAAATTCACGGGCCCGGGCCGGGCTTGGGAATTACCTTGAAAACTCGGCCCGAGCCCGAAGTTCTAAAGTATGGACTTGGGTTAACATTTTTTATAAAAAGCCCGCCAAACCCGGCCCGAACTCGGCCCGGCCGACGAACAGGTCTAATTTTATCTAAAATAGGCTTAAATTATTTATTTATTTAATTATTTTAAATTTAAAATATGCTCATTTTAACCATTTAACAATTTCTAATAGTAACCGTAAATCATATTTTTACTGGACACTATATACATTTTAGTTAATAACAGCATAACGAACTGCAACAATAAACCTCAACAGCAAACAATAACTGTAACAGCAACAACACATAAATGAAAAAATAATAAAAAAAAAGATGTCTTTTATTCTTAAATAAGAATTAGTTTACAGAGAATCCTAACCGAAGATTTTAATACTTAAATAGCAAGGATACGAATTTTACCAATTCAAGAACTTAAATCTATCCAGAATAACAATTCTTCTAAAATAGATACCTTCCCAATCTTCTATATAAGTATACAGTTTGCTTAGCCATTGTAATAATCTAAACGCACAACTAAAAAAATTTAAATTATTAAAGAGCTCAAGATGACAATGGAGAATCAGAACCAGAAACTGAATCTGCCATTGGGGTATAAATTCAAACCAAAACCATCTGAGCTACTACGTTATTATTTATTGAACAAAATTATGGGTAGAAATCTTCCAGCTGATGTAATTCCAACCTTTGATTGCTTTTCTTGTAGCCCCCATCGCCTTCCTTTTGGTACGTACGATTTTATCTGATTCCTTTCTTTCATATTGCTTGGATCTAGTTTTGATTAACAGATGTATTTTATCAAACACGCTGCGTGAATTCCAACGATGCACTATTTAATTGTGATTATACAACAACTTTATGTCTTTGGGAGCAGTGGCAGATCTAGGGTCGAGATTCTTGAGTATTGACTTCAATTTCACTGTTAATCATGCTATATCAAGGACGAATTGTAGTATTAAAAATTGGATTCTGAATAGTTTGGTTTTTGACAACCATCTACAAAAAGCAGCATTATATAAACAAATTGGGAAAAACCTTTAATTTGAATAATAGGTTTGAAATAATTCTTTCGGTATTGCAACTTACTTGGGACAGAAACACACCCCCAGTGATCCTTCTTCGATCCGCCCCTGTTTGGGAGTGATTATGGTTGTAAACGAGACAAGTTGAGTTTTTGCCTGTTGCCGACCTAGAATTCGAGTTCAAAATTATGCTCGTTTATTATTCGAACTCAAAATTATGTTCACAAATGATTCATTTATGAGTCGATTCAAGTTGAATCGAGCTACTACAGAGCCGATCATCGAGCGATTCAAGAACCACTTGATTCATTTACTGTTAATAAATTTCATCTGCATTAATTTGAACCTTTATCATTGAATTTTAATTTTGTCACATGTAATTGTTTTTAAGGGATTATTATTTACTTAAATTTTGTTTTATTTTACTTTACAAACATATCCTTTTCTACCAAGACTAAGAAATAAGGTGAATTTTCCATCTTAAAAAAAGGAAAAAGTGACATTTTACTAATTTTGTTAATCGAGATTTGGAACTATACCTCAGACATCCTAAATTTTTCATGGTGATCACCAAGCCATCGCTAGGTGGTTAGGACGTGAGGTGAAAATTAAGTATACAATAATGTAAACCTTTAATTTGTGTTTGTCAAATCGGATGACTTTGTTTTATTGAACTATAGATTAATTTAGTTCAGTTCAGCCCACCTTTACATAATTATGAAATTATTGTTAGTTTAGTATGTTTCATTTTAGTGTAGTTTTTTTTAATCTTTAAAAAAAAATCAACTTTAGCATGTAAAAATTTTAAAGGAAATTTTACATGTGTGTGACACCGTTTTATTATTTGATTTGACCTTTACCAAGTTAGATTTCAAACAACTAGCTTTAATTTTTTTGTTTCAGTAAGTTTTAAAAGTTGTTATGACTTGGGCTATGTTGAATTCGTAGATACATTTTTCTATGAATTGTTTATATAATAATAATAATGTTTTCTGAAAATGGTAGAACGATTTACGCATGGAATAGCAAACGAATGGTATTTCTTTACGGAGCGGAGAGAAGACAAAATAGTGACGACCGAAGATGGTTATTACGAGGTTGATGAAGAGAGAGAGGAATATGATGAAACTGATATAATTATTGGATTTGTTAGGATATTTGACTATTACCAGGGGAAACCTCCTTCTGGAATTGTATCAGAATGGTCAATTTTGGAGTTTAGAGTTCATCCTGATCAACTTGTGAATGAAGAGCAAAAGCCCTCAACAAAGGTAATACAATTGTCTTGTTTTCTTAATATTGTACTTGAACAATGTTTGTTTCTGATTAGTTTACACAGGCACTACAGATCCACTTAAAAGACATTTTTTAGATAATTGATCCTTTAAATTGCTTATTTGATAAGAGAATATATTACTTGAGAGTAAAGTCTAGTAAGACACCTAAAATTTACATTTAAATTATCACTTCAGATGTTGGTTAATTGCATCAATATTTCTGTATCGGTAGTCACTAAATTGAATATTGTAATTTATCCAAAAATTATGTTAACACGTGGATATAAATATATATTTTAGATAAAATACATCATTACACCACTAAGCGTAAGATGATATCCTCAGTTTGTAAAAGAACCAATTACCTCCTGACTTAGTAAGAATGCATTAATTTGTCCTTCAATATTACGTGTTAACTTGTGATTGAAAAGAGAGAAAATAAAATTAATGGTATCTTTGAAAAGTCAAACCAACCAAATTTTAACACGTGGTGTTAAGTGACTCGTTTTTATCAAGTTAATGGGGTAACTCAACCTTTTGTAAGTTGAGATGTCTTCCGACATTTGAAACCAAATTAAGAGGGTAATGATGCATTTGATATTTTTCATAAGCTATTAACCATGTCTTAGTTTTTTATTTACGCATCTATTCGTTATGTTGCCAGGATTCAAATCTTGTTGTATGCAAAGTTATTCGGTATGTGCCGGAAATCACAACCACGAGTACATTAGAGAGCACACCAATAGTAGACGATGACAATTCTTGAAGTGGCGGGTTGCGATTTAGCAGTTAGTAATCTGTTTTGTTAGAAGCTATTGTTGAATGGCACAATGCAACGATCTATTTAATATCATAAAGAAAATTTACTTGGAATTTTTTTATTTATTACAAATTCATCACATTTTTGTTTTCTTTTACAAATTTCAAATATCACACCAAAATGTCAAGCAGTAAATCATATAATTAATACTAGTGATTTTAAAATTTTCATCAAAATCAATAAGACATTCAATGCACTGTTAAATGATTAATTTCATTTTTAGTTTATTCTTAATCTCTTTCCTCGTTAATACAATGGTAAATTAAGAAAAAAAATTTTAAAAGTTACATCGATATTCTAAAATGAACCTAAGTAAAAAGTCTAAAATGACTACTATTGGCAAACAAAGGGAGTGATATGCTTTCAATAAGGATTAAATACTCCCTCAATTTCAAAATAACACTTTAAGATTGTTTACCAATATCACATTATTTATCCCGATGACTTTTATTAATTTGAAAATTGATTGTATATTTTGTTCTTTTGTTATTTTCAATGTGCATTAAATAAGTATCAAATGGATAACATATTTAAAAAGATGCATTTGAATCCGAAAACAACACATATTTTAAAATTTTCATAAGATCCTAAAAAGACAATTATTTTGAAATGGACGGAGTACCATTTGAGGCTTATTTTATTACTCAAATGCTCTTTTGGTGAATGATCTATTGAAATTGTCTATATTCACTTTAAGCCTATTGGATACTTAATATATTTCACTATATGCTTACTTGGTGTATAATTTATTTAATCTATTTAAGTCCTTCAAGAAGTTCTTAAAGAAAACTGTGAAAATAATTGTCAACTTTTGGATGGGATGGATTCTAACTAAAACACGCATTTTGGGTGTCTGGATCGGCATCAAATCTGTAAGAGAGTGTTTCTATAATTAATAATTTGAAAAAAAATTACAAATATTTTTTTTACATAACTTGAATTTAATAAATTCCCTCGAAAATGTTAATTCTAAATGAAAGGTAATTCGCAGTATCAATGAACTTAAAGATGCAGATTTTTGTGGCAGTGTTTTAAAAATTCTCTCATAGTTCGCCTGGACTCTATTTTGATAGCCGTAGTCCAATTTTATGTTACAATGCACTGTAAGATGCTTGACCGATTAATTGTTGCTAATTCAATTTTTCATCTAAGCGTCGCTTAAAAGCGTTTTTCAAGATTTTTGATATTTCGAATAATGATATTTGAATTTTGTTAACTCATAAAAGTTAGCTCAATTTATAAAATTACTTTACATCACAATGCCCTCACTATAAAAGTCTCGTTTCGAGTCTTAAACCAAGAAACAATAAATTTCAAATCACAAAAGTAAGAGATTTGCAATACATCAAATCATGATAAAACACTTAAAATTTTTGTATATTTAATGATTACTTTATTACGTAACAAATAACTAATGTATTCTAGTGTAATATTTTTTTTATGATATATTTTCATACTATAATTCATATTTTAATTGAATTTATAATTTTAATATTTAAAAAATATAAATCCACCTTGGTTACGCCTAGACCCTGACTATTATCCACCTAAGTCCTGAGGGTCTAGTCCTGAGGGTCTAGCCACCTACAACTAGCAATTTTTAAAAACGTTGATATGTGGTAAATTGCAAATTCAACATTGTTATCTACAAATAGTTTTGTACTATACCAATTGGACGAATCTCATCAAAGGTTCTAAGTTCAAAACCTAGTCACTTCAAAAAAATTTATTCCTTAAAAAATGTTTTGTATTGCGATGCCATAATACTATGAGAATAGTACTTATCTTATCCATCTAAAATAGGTAATGTCATTTTACCTTGGGAATAAGTCACATGTTGGATATACGCTAACGGATAAAATAAATTCATATATAAATAAGTGAAATTCAGGGATCGCACTTTTATCTTACAATAGTACAATATTATTTACAAACTTAAATTACGAATTCCATCAGAATAAGCAAGTGAAGTCTATATTTTATAAAATTATGAAAATTATATTTCTTGATAAAATAATATATTGAATATTACATTTAAAATTTGTATTGATACTTGGATTCTAAGAGAAACATATTATGAATTCGCTATACGAATACGCTTGTATTACATTGCTCGTCATGTGACTTATTGCCTCTAGAGAGCGACAACACCTATGTATATACTCAGGCGTTGAACATCATATGCTAATGAGCTATGATGTAGTATCAATGTTGCTTGCCCATGAATATTTAAATAGCATATTGTCCTTAATTTTAGGATACAAGATAGATCTTGTAATTGTAATGATTTAGTATTATTCTAGTATGAACGGAGGCAGACGAAAATTGGAACAAAAAAAAAATGATTAAGAAAAGTAGGTAAAGAACAACTATGGATGGTTCTAAAATTAGAGTAAATTCCCTCTATTGAATTGAATATATAAACCATAAGTGTATTTTTACACTTGGAGTATTCATCACCAATTATGTCCACCAAGTTCCCTCTTTGTTTTATCCTACTTCCTCTCATATTTAATGCCATTACAAGCAGCAGAGAAACTCTTGAATTACAAGTATCCATTACTCTCCCACCAATCCCATCGCTTCCTCTCCCAAATCAACTCCTGCAATTTGCCGATCAAAGGCTGGAATTAGTGTATTCAATTATCCAGAATTTCAAATCAATAATCACTTCTGATCCACTTGGAATAACTAAAACTTGGACCGGCTCTGATATTTGCGCTTACAAAGGCTTCTTCTGCGACAATCCGCCGAACAACTTATCTTCATTAACTGTTGCTTCAATTGATTTCAATGGATTCCAACTTTCTGCCCCTACAATTGACGGATTCCTCGACCAATTCCCGGATCTCGCTATTTTTCACGCCAATTCCAACTTCTTCTCAGGTTCGATCTCGCCTAAGATCGCCAATCTCCCGTTTCTCTACGAGCTTGACATCAGCAACAACCAGTTTTCCGGCCCGTTTCCCTCGGCGATTCTGGGAATGAGCGGGTTAACATTTCTCGACATCCGGTTCAATTCCTTCACCGGGTCAATTCCGCCGCAGTTATTCGCGCAGCAATTCGACGCATTGTTCCTCAACAACAACAATTTCGTCACCAAATTACCTTCCACCATTAGCGTCACACATATTAGGTACCTCACATTGGCCAACAATAAAATCATCGGCCCAATTCAAGGAAGCTTTTTCAAGGCATTTTCGTCTCTAACGGAGGTTTTACTCTTGAACAATCAGTTAACGGGGTGTTTGCCATATGAAATCGGGCTGTTGAACAAGGCTGTAGTGTTTGATGCTGGGAATAATCAGTTACTTGGTCAATTGCCGATGGCTTTGGGGTGTTTAGAGAAGGTGGAGCAGCTCAGTTTTGCCGGGAATTTGTTGTCCGGCACGGTGCCGGAGATCGTTTGTAAGCTTGAAAATTTGGTGAATTTGTCGCTGTCAGATAATTATTTTACCAGCGTTGGGCCGATTTGTGGGGATTTGATTAAGAAAGGAGTGGTTGATGCGAGGAACAACTGTATTGGCGGCCTTCCATTTCAAAGATCAGTAACGGAATGTGCGAAATTCTTGGCAAACCCAAAGAAATGCCCAAATGCTACTGCTTATACATACATTCCTTGCACTTCTTCTACTTAATTCTATGGTTTCTTCACTCTGACAACCCATTGGATGCCATCTTTGTATTTTTAAACTTAATGCTCCTTCGGTTTGGCGTAGTTTTACTCATTATCCGAATTGTTTATAGCTAAGATTACCATTTGTGTGTCATCTTGTGGTTATTAACAACGGATGAATATCAATCAAATTACAATCAAATGACTGAATTAAAATATTTTTTATAAATAATTGAACTAAACAAATCATACCTGTGACATGTTATGTCAACACAGGGTGAAGATCATCTTTGAACATTAAAGTAACGTTGTCTCACAATAAAAAAAAAAATATACTATTATATCATTATAAAAAAGGTGATACAAATCTCAACCATTCATTTTGAAATTAACAGGGTTGAGTAAAATATCATTCTAACATTCATATTGAACATTAGAAAATTTTCATCCATCAACATATCTAATCGAAATCATAACAATCGAAAATAGTTTACGGAAAAATCTATATATTATATAAATTATAAGTCAAAAGATAAATAGCTATTATAGAAATTATTATTATTGGCCTTCAAAGACAAAGCGTGGACAAAACCCACTTAAAACAGTAATCCACGTGGTGCACGTTAAATGTAGGCACTAATGATAAGTTATGATTATAAAAGTATAATGCAATAAGCACAACTTTTGTGAGTGGTTAGTGGTTAGTGTTTTCGTTTTATTATGTTCTAGAAAAATATGATGGTAGAATTCGGCTGAATAGTGCGACTTTTTTTAAGCTTGATTGTTTCTTATGATAAGTTTAATTAAGATTATTTTATTTGACTATGGCGTAGTTTAGTGTAGTTTGCTAGTTGTGATTGATTTTGCTGTTACTAATAATTTTTAGTCCCAACATGGAAAAGAAGTTACATGTCATTTTTTTAAGTTCTTTATTTGGGATATTTTAGGTCCTCAATAATTGTAACATATAATATTTGTGGCAGACTTCTTGAAAAAGTTTAATGTTCGAGACTATTTTGGTATAAGAATTTTGATGTACAATGTGGTTTTTTGTCATCCACTTTTTTAATAAGTTGTTTCAAGACAACTTTGTTCTGTTATTTGATAGCCTCGAGTAAAATATGAACTTTTATATGTACCAAAATCCTTGGTGGTTGTCCACTCATATTATAATTAGAATATGTAACTTTGACCAGCTAATAACTCGTTTAAAATGTAATTAAATGGAAAAAAAATAATTTATGAGTTGTTTTTTACTCAATATTGAGCTCATTCTTTTTCAAATTTACTGTCATTAAATACAATATATATCGTACACCAATTAAAAATGAAATTGTAATGTTCACAATTTTGAAAAATACAAAGACAATTTGTCAATTTTATTTATTGTGAGGTTTGAATTCACTACTTCACATTTTTTTTATATTTTTTTAAAAGTGGTGACCATTAATCAAAGCCTAGTGATTGTAATGTTCATAATTTAAGAATAAGAGAAGAGTAGAAGGAATTCAAACCATAACCATGCCTCAACTACTTTTTCATTAATCCATTGTTTTAAAAATTGGCTTAGCAAGGATATTTAAGAATACCGCTTCGATTTTCCCTAGTCAGGCGGTTCTATGCGGATTGATTGACTAGGCATTTCTAGGCGGTGATTTTTCGGTACTATAAATAATTTTTTAGAAGTTGTATTTTTAAAAATCGGCATATATACGGTATTTTTAAGAACTTTGAATATTTATCAAAAAGTTTGTACTTTTTTTACATCAAAATATGTATAAAACAACAACAATTTTCATTAGAAAATTTAATATAATTAACATTAGAATATTTATTGATCAACAAACATATTTGAAAGTTTGCCACTGCATATATGTAAATCCGCAAAGACCTCGACTGCGACTAACTCCTGCCTAGTGTTTAACATTTTTAAAACATTTCCATTAATGCAAACCATTACTACTCGTTTTTAAAATTTTGTACATTTGTTTGTATGCATAAAATTGGCAAAAATACCACTTATATTACGAAAAACATCATAATTTAGAATTAATAATATGTATGAGTGATAAGTTCCCAAAGTATTTAAAATGTATAAAATATATTAATGTCTTAATATATGTAACAGACTCTAATAAAGAAAGTAACTACCTAAATAGCTAAATATAAAAGAGATATATCAAACAAGTATGTCAAATAAGAAACTTGTCATTTATACCAATAGGATAGATATTTTGAAAAGTAGTGAATCAAATATTAAGATTAATTGTTCTAAATGCAAGAAGTAGAAAAATGTTGCACTATATATGAGACGAATTAGAAGTTGAGAAGAAATGGGTGAGTGCATTTTTTATTGATAAATTTACCATTACTTTTTTCTTTTTAACCATTTGATTAATTTTCATATCACTAATCAAATTATCATAGAAAGGTAAAGTTATGGTAACTTTGACAAGAATTAAGTTACTTTAAAATTTTCAATATAGTAATATTGAGGTTATTTTAAATTGGATCTTTTACAAGAACAATTATATTAGAAAAATACTAATAAAGTACAAAAGTTTGAACTTAGTTTGATAATATTTAATTTTAATTCAATTAATTATATACATCTAGTCTCAAAATCTTGACAATTGTTGCAACTTTATTCATAAATACTTATATATAAAAAAAAACATAGCATGCGGGTTTAATTATTTTTATTCAGTATATATAATTATATAAAATCATAAAAAATAAATGTTTACACATGTGTAAACTATGGTTACTTTATTTTAACAAAATAAATCATATTTTGTCAATTATCACCAATTGATAAATTATCCGCCACTCATCCCATGAAGATAGGGGGTAAAGTATTAATTACTACTGTTTAAAATAAAGTAGTCATGGATAAAACCGTACAATAATGATTTCTTTGTTTAAAAAAATCACCATAAAAAATCATTATATTTAATTTCAATCCTCCTGAATAATTCATATATTCCCAGTATATCTACTCTATGAATATAATTAAAGAAAAAATAAACGAAAAAACAAATATGAAAATTGTTATTATTATTATTGAGGAAAAGTAAATTGAAAACAAGAATCCAGTATCAAACTGGTACAATCTCGATCATATAGTCTAATACTAATTCCTTCAAGAATGGTTTTAATTATCAATCGTGTTCCTTCTCGTAGCAATCAGTTCTCACAATTTTGATATTGCAAGTAAGACCGGCAGAGTCGATATGTTCTACAATACGTTTAGAAGCAAACACCGAAAGTACGGGTGCTATAGAATCAACGAACTCATAAGCTTGATCAGAATCGTCCTCATAGACAATTGTGGAGAGCAGTGCTTTCCTTACAAGTGATTCCCAAGTTTTAGCGGTAATAGAGATGGGCATTGGATTGGGATCTTGGGCGAATAAAAGTTGAAGACGAAAGTGGAATTCTACTTCGATGTTGAATTCTTCGAGACCAGCAACATCTTTGGAACCGTAGCATTCACACGACGCCTTATAAATGGGAGGCATGGTTTGATGATTTCAGTTGCGGAGGGAGGAGGAAAGGCTACTAAATTTGAATGTGATGATTGTTGTAAATAATGTGAGAAAGGGATTGTCTTAATATAGATATATATAAATGCACATTAGGTATGTATGCTTTTCCCATTAGGAAAAGGATTGACTGTTTAGGAATAATTCCAATAGGACCGGGATTCGGGGTACTAATCCGTATCTTTTATTCCAATTTTTTTTTTAATTTGTAAGACTTAAGGCTCAATATCCTTTGTGGCGTAGTGTATTAGACATGTTCTTAAGGTTAGAGTCGTTGGTTTTACTTACATTACTAATGCAAGTTTATCTCTCTTACACTTTAGTACTTTGAGCTTAGGATTACGAAGTCATAAGATTAAACAGTTATTTTTATTAAATTTAATTCTTTTTTTATTCAATTTTTGGTAAAATTATAAATGACATGTGCTTTTACTGTTTTCAAAAGGGATTATGTGATTTTAAAAATTTAGAAAACAATGGATTCTCAATTTAAAATTTTTTCACGTATTAAAGGTAATATTGTTCATATTAAACTGAAAATTTACAGTTTGGTACATAACAAACTTAGAAAATTGAATTCGAGTAGTAAGTTTAGAAAAAATAAATTGGATTCGTGTCTTAATATATGTAATAGATTCTAATAAAAATAGAGTAACTACCAAAATAGCTAGATGTAAAAGAGATATATCAAAACAAATATCTTAATGAAGAAAGTTGTCATTTATACCAAAAAAGATAGATAAAATGAAAAGTAGTGAAACAAATATTAAAGATTGGTGTTCAAAATGCAAGTAATCAAGTGGAAGTTGAGAAGGAATATAGTTTGACCTTTATATGGTAAATTTGTCTAATTACTTTTCTCATTTTAATCATTGAATTAATTTTCACGTACTAATCCAATGAATTTAAATAGCGAAATATGATAAATTTTATCAAAAACAAAGTCCTGGTAGAATTTTCATTGGAAGTTATTTTATATGATCCTTACAAAAGAAATAGATTAAATTTATTTTTAATTAATAATCCAAATAAAGTGATTTACAAAATTGAACTTACTTTCATATTGTTGAAAAATAAATTCAGTTACTATTATATAGAGCTAGGCTCAAAATCTTCATAATTGTTGCAACTTTCTCCAAAAATACTTGTTCATCAAAAACATCTTAGCTTATAAGTTTAATTTTTTTATATTTAGTATACACTATTAAACAAAATAAAAAAGTAAATATTTGCACTAATAATTACTTTGTCAAAAAAGTCCGCATAAAAATACCTTTATTTTAAATTTCAACTCTCCTAAATATTTCATATTTTTCCAGAATTTCTTCTATACGAGTATAGATAAAGAAAGAATAAACGAAAAACCAAATATCACACCGAGAAAATTATTATCGTTATTAATTATTATTAAGGAAAGTAAATTGATAACAAGAATCCAACATCA
Organism: Euphorbia schlechtendalii; assembly: GCA_949673415.1. Lineage (NCBI taxonomy): Eukaryota > Viridiplantae > Streptophyta > Magnoliopsida > Malpighiales > Euphorbiaceae > Euphorbia > Euphorbia schlechtendalii. Next base: position 11,913 of record CATIWQ010038211.1, read on the forward strand.
AATTTCTTCTTTTTATTTAAATTTAATATTAAGTAATCATACTAAATCTTTAAAAAATAATGTTTTCATAGATAATTAGTTTTTTTTATTAATGACTTTGTTTTATACCACTAATCTAATGATTGTAAAAGGAAATATATGAATTCTTTGTCAAATAGTAAGTCACGATAAAAAAAACCCTTTTTCTAAATTTCAATATTCTACTAAATATTTCATACAATCTCATTATTTCAACTATATGAATATAGAGATTTAGAAATTAAAGAATAAGCGAAAAAAACCCAAATATTATGTCAAATAAAAAAGAAAGATATTACTATTATTATTATTATTATTGAGGAAAAGAAATCGATTACAAAGAATCCAACATCAAACTAAAACAATCTCATCATATAGTCTAATACTAATTCCTTCACGAATGGCCTTAATTTTCAATCGCATTCCTTCTCATAGCAATCGGTTCTCACAACTTTGATACTGCAAGTAAGGCCCGCAGAGTTGATATGATCTTCAATACATTCACAAGCATACGCCGAAATTCCGGGTGCTATGGAATCAACGAACTCGTAAACTTGATCAGAATCGCCCTCATAGACAATTGTGGAGAGCAGTGCTTTCTTTACGATCGATTCCCATTCCGTAATATCTTTGAAAGGAAAAAGGCTGCGCAGCACAGGATAAGTTTTTGTGGTAGTGGAGATGGGCATTGGATTGGGATCATCGGCGTATAAAAACTGAAGACGGAAATGGAATTCTACTTCGATGTTGAATTCTTCGAGACCAGCAACATCTTTGGAGCCGTAGCATTCACACGACGCCTTGTATATAGGAGGCATGATTTGATGATTTCAGTTGCAGAGAGAATTGCAGAGGCTGCTAAATTTGAATGCCATAATTGTTGTGAATTGTGAGAAAGGGGTTATTGTTATATATATATATATATATATATATATATATATATATATATATATATATATATATATATATATATAGATAGATGCACATGTATGCTTTTTCCATTACGAAAAGGATTCACTGTTTTGGAATAATCCGAATGAGACTAGGATTCAAATAGGGAGACTGTTTAGGAATAATCCGATTGGGACTAGGATTCAAATAGGGAGTCTGTTTCTTTCATTCTAATGAATTTCTTGTTTTGTAAGACTTAAAAATTAAGTATCCTTAAATTGCAAGTCCAATACGGCCACGTGAATGGCACAGTCCAATAATTATTTATGGTGTGGTTAAAAACAATTTTTTTAAACAAAACAATCCAATTCATAGCATTGAGATGTTATCGAAATCGGATCGGTGATATTAGTGGTTCACGATTTTATTAATTCAACTGGATTCAATCGTGATTCAACTATTATGTAATTTTATATATAAATATTTAAATAAAAATGTACATTCTTTCAACTTCAAATATAACTTACAAATAATGAACTTTAACTAACTTTTTTACCTGCAAACAAAAGTTTCTGAACACAGCATAAATAAAATTTGCAAGACTTAAAGTACCCTTTGTGACATATCTGGGAATGAAACAGCATTTGTTTGGGCCCATTAAAGTGCAAGCCCAACAAGGCCCAATAGATGATAACAAGTGAATGAGTATCCCTTGGAAATTGCTAGAATCGTCTAAATAATGAATTGATGGATAATCAAAAGTGAAAAATCAGAGACAGAAAGGGCAGCTTCTGGTTTTTAAATCAGTACAACGAACAAACAGATATATGTATGCATTTGAGCTACTGAATTCCTGATTATCAATGTCAGATCATGCCATGGACTGTACAGACGCCGAAATGTCCGATAGAGGAGCTCCGGCGCCGCACCGACCCCCCGATGACATCGTTAGAGACTTGCTTACTATGGCTCGCCAGCTAATCAACCAGGGAAACCCTACTCAGGCTCTCCAAGCGGTAATTTTAATTCCTTCCTTCCTTTTATTTTCTGCTAATATGAGCATCGGATTTCTGATTTTTTCTGTTGAATCATTTATATGAATATCCTTATCTCATTTCTCTATTTTTTGGAAGTTATGATTAATTCCGATCAACAAAACTAGTTTGATTCAGCTTTTTTGTTTTAACGAGTACGGTCTTTTGTTACCGGCCGCATTTCAGCATCATTCATTTCATTTGCTTCCGTGAACTTCATTTTCTAGTATCAGGAATCGAAAGATTTTACTTGTAAGTTTTAACTAAATTTATTATACGTTAATTGTTTTTGAATCTGAAAGTCATATATAGTTACGATTTGCGAAGTATGCACAGTTTAGAAGCTTTTGGATTTATAGGTTTAGAGTTTAGACACAGTACTACTGTCAATCATGTTAATATGATGATAAATCCAGCTATTGGAATCTATTTGAATTATGTAACCCTAGGTTTGTTGGCCTCTGATTTTGTAGATTTTGGTGATACTAAATGGCCTTGATGTTTGATGTTGGTGTGGAAGTCAAGCTAAAATGCTTGTCATAATTGTTTCTCTGGCAAACTATGAAACATCAGATATGATGGTGGTATTTATAATATATATCTTAAGTTAAATAATTTTTCTCTAACTTCATTACTTTTTCTGAAAAGAGAGAGGAAATGTTGCATATCTTTAGTTTTATCACTGTACTGAACTGTATAAGAATTTAATGTAATTTCGAAATCATGAGTTGTTATCTGCTTTTCTTGTTAGGATATGGATATCTAACCCTTTGTCGCCTTGTTGCATTGACTTTAGCTATTGACACTATATCATTTTCTTTGATTTGTATAATTGCTCTGTTTCCAACTTACAATCTGTAGAACTCTGATATGTTCTAGAAAAAATGAACGCCGAAACTTAGATACAGTTTGAAGGTCTGCACAAATCACTGTGCACAGTAAAGATGTTCAATATTAGATTTTGAGCTCGTGGTTTCAAATGAAAACCTGAAACTTTTGCACAGGTTGTGCTGGCAATGAAAAGCAGAGGTGGGGACGAGGCTGTGTTGCAGTCTCTAAGTCGTGCTCGTCAGCTGTATATAAATAGGATGCAAGAAGAGCACTCTGCTGTCGATCAACTTGCTTCCTTGTTTGCCGAGTGTGCAATTGCTGAGGTTCAGCAACCGTCTCAAAACAATGTGAGCGAGGTATCACTTCCGACAGATGGTCAGAGAAATTCTATACTGGCAGAAACTGGAAGAACACAGATTGTGTTGGATGCGTTTGCAGATGGGAGCAGCTTCATATGTTTACAATGCGGCGGTCTTGTTAGCAACCATCGTAAAGATGAGCACTATGCCTATTGGTGTTGCAAGCTTTGATTTTGAGACAAACATTATCTTCTCCATGCAATGGATCTTTTACATGCATGAATGGCACAGGTGATCTGTTATCACATTTGATCATACATAGCTTTTGTTGGAAAGGATATATTTGATGTCCATATTTCCCAAATAAGGTCAGATTGAATGATACAAAAAGAATGTGCTCCATTGCAAGAGTAGTTCTGAGAGTGTTTGCAAATTGCAGTTTTTGTTGTGGGTTTTCTAAGAATTATGAGCTACTACGAGGTGACAGCGTGTATTTGTATGTAATGTTGTATTTCTTGCTGAAGGCAGCACTTTCTGCCATGGGATATTATGTTCGACGGCATTTACACGTGCAAAATCTTATGAAATACATTACATGTACAAACTTGAGCAAAGAATGGCTAAGATTATAGTATTTAATCAGGCGACTGATAAATACAAAGAAACAAGTCTTCTAATTTGCAAACAAATATAATCAATACACTGATTGTCAAACTATATTTTTATTTTGGTGAAATGATGGAATAAAGTTAAAAATGACTCAATCCTATAGGATCAGTATTGTTTTTACACATGATAAACAAACAAATTATGTAAGGAACTTGCAGCGGGAAAATGAGAAAAAACATAAAAGAATGGTGGATGGTTATACATTCCTATACCTTTCGGGCCGGTTTTCTCGCTAAATGTTGTTATTGACAAACATAACAATATACGCACCACCAAAACATTATGAACCTTGATCCATTTACTCTTTGCCACCGTATCCCTACAATCACCATTTCAGTAAATGATTGGCAGCATCAACAAACCACTTTACAAGATGCTCCCACGGCGCTAACCAAAGCAGATAAAAAAATCTTTCAACATCACAAACAAACCTAACATTTTCAAAATCAGCTCATCCAAGACAGCTACAAGTATAGCTCCTCAACACCCACTTCCATCACTGCACAAGTACAACAAACATCCATATTAATCAAATTTCTAATAGTTTATGCAAACTCAAACTGATGCATTAAATATTTCCTAGCAACCATATAATGCTAGCTGATCATCCCATGTAGAAAAAAGGCACAGTCAACTGACTTCTTAGGAGATCGCCTTCAAATATATTGCATCACATAGTAAAACTATTCTAACTAGGAAAAATACAAAAAGAAAAAAAAAACTGAACATAAAACCAACCTTCCACATATGATTACCTCCATTTGTTCATTGATGTATGCTATGTAATGGGTCCAGATCCTTCTTATAGGTCAAAGATGAGTATTGGGAAAGAATAATCACACCAAATTTGGCAGGGACCGATGCTTTCCCCTCATTACTGTTTCGTCACTGTGCCTAATCAGTTCGGACAATCTCCATGGCTTTTGCCACTTCCATTTAAATTGCAATAGCCACTGGTGATGACTCCTCTTCCACCTCCACAGCTTCCCACCTTGTCCACCAACTGCTAATTTTCTCATTGATAACTGCCCGAGTGGTACCATCTGCGACGACCGTAAGAGCCACTAGCTTCTTAGCACACTCAAGAGGTCAATCGAGCCAACAAGTGAATGAAAAATATACCTTTCTTCTCTGATCCACAAACGCCTCCGAGTCTCTGACGGTGCCGTTAACTATGCCTGGTGTAAATTTCAGCTGTTTCTGTGCTGGCACGGACATTGGAGACAAGGGACCACTGATTTCATCAGCAAAATGTTTAAGTGAATTTTGGGGATTACGATGCTCATTGCCACCCTGAATACATGCAAATTGTAGTCCTTTCATTAATGAATTATGATAATGAAATTTGACAAATGTGCACATCAGATCAAAACAATAAAGAGATTATGGCACAATGTTAAAGAACATTATGCTTTTCTAATCATCTGACTACTAATGTGCTCATGTCCTTATGCTATATTATTCCAACATATGCAAATAGAAATTCCACTATGCTGATGCCATACATTTTCGCTGCCAAGAAATAAAGAAGAAACTTTAAACTCATAATTGTTCAAGTATCTTCTCATAAGGATGCAATTAGTAAACATCACATGTGAATAGCTCTCAAGAAACAATTTTTTTCTTTAAAGCTCATAAAATTTTATCACGAATATTACTTCTTATTTGATATAAATATGTAATCCCTAATTATAGAAAAATCTCGGCGATAAATTTTACATATTTACATGATACAGAAGAAAAGTTCCTAAACAATATTCTTTAATCAATGTGCATCATCCGAGAATGTTAATAAATTTAGAAGAGCTTTCGCATATTCTCAATTAAACGTCAATTGCGCAATCACTCTCCAATGGTTCTAAGATCTTCACTGAATTCTACAACTTATAAAAATAAATTTGTGTGAAGTATTATATCTTACTGGTGGTGGTGTTGATAGTTCATTTGCAACAGCTTGCTCCCTCAATTTTAGCTCCTTCTCAACTTCCTTTCTGTGTGCTTCACTTTGGCGCAAGAGGCCAACAAGTTCCTTAAATTGTTCTTTCATTTCCTTGATTTCCATTTCTTTTTCCCATATTTGACACCTAAGAATGTGAAAATTATTCAAGGACGTGAGCATATCTTACAAACCAACATGGCTTGAAGGTTGCAATTGAAGTACGACTACCAAACCATATTTCATTATCAGACATAAGTTGTGGACTAATGACAAGTTGACAGTTGAGGCTCTGATTGTAAAACATTTGAAGAATATATCAGATATGTTTTCCGCAAAAAAAAACAAAAAGGCAACTTGATTTGTTATTTACTATGTTTTCCCGAAAATTGTAGCTTTGGAGGCAGCAACCAGACCTCTTCCCTCTTCATGTAAATATATGATCAGAATTCAGGGAGTTTTGATTCATATTAGTATGAGTGTATCGATGTAGGCCGTTAAGCCTTTAATCACTAACTACTTACATATTGCTAGCTGTTTCTATCTTTTTGGTTAATGCTTTTAGTTGCAATCTGATGACATATCATATTTCTCCTACGATGCCGAAGACTACATATTCACTTTATGCAGCACTAAAAAAAGTCCAGCTGATAGACCATTGATTGAGATAATGACTACAAACTATGAATTCAGCGACTGAGGGCTGAATATAGATTATATAATTCAAAAAGCATTTTATAAAGGAAGCACCTTGCATCTCCTAAAGAATTGAACATATATTGGAGCAAATTCTTTGCATCTCCCATTGAACGCAGCTGATTCCAACGTCCACGATTAGTAAAGCCTCGCTCTCGCTCTTCTGCTTCTGAAAGTTGTGAAGCCATTGCAACAAGTGAATTCGATGATATGCTTAACATGCTCTCCAATGAAGATATTCTGGCCATTCTTGCATTCGGTGACATGGAAGAAACTCTGAAAAAGCAGGGAGAATACTTGAAGGAATCATGATACAAATCATGTGCTTCATGTTGTAGGTTGTGGAAAAAAAGTGAAGAATAGATAATAAAACATATGTTTCTCACAAACTTTGTACCTCGCAAATCCTTTTTTTCCTCTAGGGGGACTTAGTCCTTTTGAGGCAAATTCATCTACTTGCTTCAACAGAGCCAGCTCATCCGCAAGTGCAGCTCGTCTGTAGATTACATTATAACAACATAAAACTATGACAACAGAGAACATGCTACAACTCAAAAGGTACATAATATAGGATTACGTGCATACACTTGGCTTTGTTTCTCATATTCAAAACGAACTTCGTGCACATTCACCATCACTTCTAGCTCACTCTCTAGCCAACGTTGAAAGGATTTCTCATTGCTCTGCATATGGAATAAGTATGAGAATAAATCTGTGACATGATAATCAGAAAAAACATAAAAAAGTAACAAGATAGTACCTGTCCATTTGTTCCATTCCCATTAGCAAAAGCTGAAACACCGGATATAATTAGTGATTATAGAAAGGGGAAGGAAACAGTGTAACTACAGCATCAAAAACCCCCGCACCAACACACTTTTAGACATTTAGTAATTAGTATGGAGTTATGGACTAACAACTACATAATAATCAATAAGCATGTGATATACATTTTTATGTCCTCATAAATAAGTGGATTAATAGGAATAAACAATGACCTGAAAAACAATATAAGAAAAAAACCTGAGTTGTCTCGAGTGGAAGATTTACGAGCTTCAAGCAGCTCCTTCAGTCGCTTGGTGGCCATTGCAGCCTCTTCTGTTTTTCTTTGAAGAACCTGAAATTGAGATAAAAATTTGAATAACCAGCTTAAAATAGCAATGTTAGACATAACTATAAACACCTATAATACACCACTGAAGTATCATCCATAAATCATTTTGATTTATAATTTCTGGAAAAAGATTAGTGTTTTGGAAGTGATTTATTCTTATTATTCAACATCTTTTGAGTTGTTTACTTGAAGACGAGAAGAAGCAACAGTTTGCGCATGTAGCCGATAGATGCAAAGCAAAATGCATTAGCAATACAAATAAACGATTCAATTACATACCAATTTTTGGCGCTGGTTTAAAGCTTGCAATTTGTACCTTTCATATTCATTTCGTCTCCCTTCCTTTCGCAGCTGCAGTTGCAAAAAAATTGTAAGAGAATAGATTAATGCAAGACTGATAATTTGACTACCAAATGCATGTAAAGAGAATAAAAAAAACTAAACACGTAGTGTTTATATTTTAAGTTATTGACATACTAACAATAAAATTCCTTTAAACTAGTAATTAATTGCTTTATCTCATCAAGTGTTTTAAAAAGCGCTAGGCGCTAGTAGGGTGGCCGGAGCTTCCAGAGACCTAGGCAGGGATCAATCGGGCCTAAGCAGGACTTAGGCACCAGTCGGCAGGGTTTAAGAGCTTGGCGCAGTCGAGCGGCGACCCTCAAAATAACGTCTAGGCGCGGTGACTTTTAAAACAGTGATCGCATCGCTACTTTCTAAATCTAGACCCACAAAACTTCAGCAAGTTAAAAGTAAGGACCTGAAGCAATTCTTTCTCCCGAGAGGCTTTCCACTGCCGAAATTGTTCTGCCTCTTGTTTGATCCTATGTTGCAACTGAACCTGCACTCTCAAATAAAAAGATGAGAAGAATATACAGAAAATTGGCAAACTAGTTATACTAACAATTTACATGACAAATTGGGTATAGATCAATTGGTACATCTTCCAAATTGAAGGTGAGAGGTCACGGGTTCAATACCCAGACTCTTCAGAAATCCTTGTTTATAGAAAAAAAACAATTGACATAAGGAATTAATAATTTGAAATACAGCACAAGAAAATACCTTTTGTGCTTTTATAGATTGGATTTCATCTTGTAACCTCTTAGCTGCTTCATCACTCTTCTGTTTTTGCCTTAAAAGCTGAACTTGGTTCTCTTGTTTTTTCTTAAGATCCAGAATCTGGTGCACAGATATAGTGAAGACTGATTACAGCTTGTATATAATAAATTAGCAATTATGTTTTTTCCAAGATAGAAAAATCATATGGACAGTTTATCACGATACCTGTCCCTCTAGTGATTTTAGTTTATGTGCTTGCATATCCTGTAACTTCTGTGTTTGTCCGTCAGAACTAGCAGACATATTTTCAATTTCAGCCAACAAGTGATCCCTTTCTTGCTGCAGTAATGATCAAGTATAAGTTCTTTCACCTAACTCTCAATCAACGAAAAATCTACCAAACTTAGTAAATTTGTTTCTTACCTGAACAACTCTTTTTTCATCCTCTAGCTCAGTAATTTTCTTGCCAAAGTGTTGTTTAAGTACCATGGGATCAACTCCAAAAAGTTTCATCTCTGACTGCTCATATTGACAACAAATTGACGTTAAGCCATCATTATGAGCAAGAAAAAAGCAGATAGCATAACAGAAAAAAAATTTTATTAATTTGAAAATGTTTTGAAGAAATCGAAAATCATAAATTTTTGCAGGCGCTAAAGAACAACCCTTATTAGAACCACAAAACTAAACCACAAAACTAAGTGTTTCTTCCCTGGTGAAAAAAACTTATAGATGCATTGCAGCAGATAGGCAAGAATGCCAACGTAAATAAAAATAAGCATAAGAAGTTCTTTTAAAACCTATCTGCATCTTTCACGGGAAAAGATATGCATCTGTTATCATATAAATAAAAAATATGCATCTCATCTCTTATCACCTGACTGTTCATATTGACAACAAAATGACGCTATGCCATTACCTTGAGTGGTACTATATGATGCATGTTCAAGGCAAAAGCAGATAGCCAAACTGATATTTTTTTCTATTCACCTGTAAATGTTCTGAATACATCCAAATCAATCAATTTTTCAGGCACAAGACTTCCCAGATTTAAGTTTTGCTCTGATTAAACCCACTAAGTGTTTATTCTTTGGTGAAGAAAATATTATGCATGCATGCAGCAGGCAAGTAAGAATACGAAAGTAAAAAAATTAAGCCAAAGATGCATCTCCTATCATGAAACAAGAAAGACGAGCACCTCTTTTTCCTCTAATCGCCTATTCAATTCATGCAATTCCTTGTCCATTGTGTTCTGCAGAAGTGTGTGTTCCAACTCTTTTGCAACCTCCTCATCAATTTCCCTGGAATCAGCTGTTCCATTGACAATTACCGTTCAAGTAAAATTTAGACCCCTAGCAAACCTGAAATCGTGCTTTCTTGAAAATGAAATGTAAAAACAAAGACACCTTCCAAAAAAACATGCATAATTTAACCACGAGAAGTTACAAATTTGGAGCTTACCTGACATAGTTTCTCCCATTTGATAATCTGTTGACTCTATACTATGTAAACTTCTTTTAAGCCCATCGCTTTTCACATAGCAGACACTACCATCCTAACAATAATTGTTTATGCCCATACAATTAGTCAAAAGGACAAGCAAAATCTCATTCAAATGAGGAGCCTAATCATCAACATCCAAAACCATCTACAAACATACTTGAGCATCTGTATCACGTTGATCTACTGTAGTACATTTAATTCGGTATGCATGAAGTTCTCGGCAAAGATCCCCATTAGTAGCTTCAAGTGAAGCAATCCTTTCCTTGAGAACCTGTGCCACAATATATTCTTACAAAAATTGTGCAACATCCAATCCAGAGTATTCCTTCTAAGTAACCAATTTACCTGTACTTCATCTGATGAAGAAACTCCTCCTTGGGCACAAAGTTTAGCCTGCAAGTGCTCTAACTGTTCTCGCATTCTCAACATTTCACTGGATGTTGGATCTCTATTCACCTGTAAAAAAGAAAAGAAAAGAATTTCACATATGAGACTTAATGAAAGAACTACACATGTACTGGGATGGCAATAAAAAAAATCAATTTCTTAAGAAAAAAACTTACAACTGGCTTATTTCGGATATTGCGAGCACGGTTTGCGTATTTTAGGGTGTTAAGAGTTTCCTCAGCATTTATATCGGCAGGACTTATGCAAGCTACAGAAGAGAAAATGCCATCCGCTGTCAGAAAAATTTAGATACCAAAGGACAACACATAGAATGAAATTGACGAAAAGGAGCTTTGGAGGTTAGGATTAGAGAGAGAGAAAGAGTACACAAAGTTACCTATCATTACAGTTTTACTGTTACCACCGAGCGAGTCCTGCAGAATACATAAATGGGAAGATTAACAATTAGGGGAAAAAACCAAAAAAGACTCTGAGGCTTCCTTGTCCATTTCATCAACATTGTTTATCTAGGTAGCACCGAAACTATTAGACACCACCGTTTCCATGCTTCCGTTTCCACTTCAGAAACTTAAATTCATATTATATTTAGCGATTTGTGGTGAAACTGTATGTACATGTTATATTTAGCATTTCGTGGTGTATTTACGCTTCTGTTCCCTTTCCTGTAATGTTTATTACAACCACTAGATGTATCGAAGACTCTGTAATTGAGCATCAGTCGACTTTTAACATTTAACACAGATGATGCTTAGTTGAAAGCATCATATATCAATATAACTGCAACGAAATAGAAAATGTGGATATTTGTATTGGTTGGGAACCCTATTATTGCAATTTGCATCTCTTTCATCGTGTAACCATTTCTAGTAAATTCTGAATGTTTCAATATACCTATGGAAGCAAATAGGTAAAATATTTATGTGCAAAATTTGTTGCAAAATATTCAAATCAATTCGGCATTCTTTAAGTGCAAAATACCTGCAAGAGTCGCGTCAGTTTACTATCTCGATACGGTACGTGAACACCCTCTTTACGTTTTTTTTCATCACCAAGGGCACTAATAACATTACCAAGTGCCAGAAGGCCCTTGTTAATGTGAACACCTGTTCAGAAGATAAAGCTGTTCATTTCCATAAGACAAAAACTTGCCACACATTATGTAAACCAAAAGGCAAAGTTACTAGCTTTTAACTGAGAACCAACCACTAACCTTCCTTGAAGCGCAAACCATCAGAACCTGTTCTTTTTGCTCTCTCTGATCCAGCAAGATCTACTAAATGCAACTTGGCGCATAGGTATTCTTCATTCATACTCTCAGTGGGGCTGCTGTCACCAGGAATCATAGGATTGAGCTTACGGATCTGCTCCAATGTAATGGTAAAGATTGCATGGGAACGGCTGCACAAACAAATTCATAAAATATGTCAAACAGAGTTAAAAGCTCCAAAATTCTACAGTAATAAGTTACAGATGTATACACGGAGTAATTTGGTAACTAATTATATGAACAATGGTGAGATGAATGAAGTACCTCGACTGATTATTCATGTTTGTACTTCCAGTTGCTCTGCTCAGTGATCCTTGTTCAAGGCAAGCATCCATTTCCTTCAGTGTAGTAACACTAACTTCAGTAGATCCTGCTAGTGTTATCACTCCGTTTGACATTTCACGAATTTGTATTGGTGGTTTCCCCGGGACATTTACTTTTCCTGTAGTGTCTGACTTATTCAAAGAAACAGGATCCAGCAAGTCCCGTACTTCTTCTTTTAGAATCTATTTTACATCAAAATACTTCAGTAAGTTAATTGTCACGTAATTGTCAATTATGTTGAGAGTCAAAAAGTTGTAGGAAATCAATAATAAGGAAATCATTGACCAAACGGAGAAGTAGCCCACATAAATTGCAAGATAAAAAGTCAAGGGACTAAGATGAAAATGTTCACATTAGATGCCACTTATAACTCGATTAATTCAAAATGCTAAAAACTTTAGATCTAGACTGGAAATCTTGTGCTCATGCATACACAGAACTGATTATATACTAATTTCAGAAACAAGGAAAAAGGAGGGCTATAACAACATTAACTTCAGATATGAAAGAAACAGAAGGATCCTACTGCACCTCAATGAAAGAAACATGCAATTGGAATTCTGTCTGATGCTTTAGAGTTTCAATCTTGCTGAACAAAGCATTCATAGCCTGAGGAACTATTCCAGTTTGGCAACCATCTTTCAAGCCAGTGCCCATGGTATATGTCTTTCCAGATCCTGTCTGCAACAGATAAAAGGAAATAATCATAAAATAGACACTGCAGTTCAGATGCAATTTCTTTATCCCATTTGAACAAGCTTAGCATGAACAGTAAAGCTTACCTGACCATAAGCAAGAACTGTTGCATTATATCCTTGAAACAAGCCTTCAACTAGAGGGATAACACATTCATCAAACATGGCAGTTGAAGGAGAACCACCACTCCCATAAACATGATCAAAAGTAAATGAATGTGGACCAATCTGAACCTGCAACATGATTGCACATATGAACTCGGACACATAGCAAATGCATTAGTTATTAAGGACTTCAACTTTCAGGTAGTAAAATAGTATAAAACATTTATGAGAACGAACATTTTATTATGTTATATTTACCAACTGGGCACTGGGCTAATATCAGCACCTTAACTTTTTTGTAGCTCTGAACAATATTTGCCGGCTGCAGAGCTTATTATTAATAGAAATTTGCGTCTCAGCTTGATTACAGCATAAAATTGCAACTAAAATCTGTGAGCATATAATTTTCATGGATGATTTCACAAATGGAAGAGTTTCGTTGCCCATCTTATTCAAAGAATAAGTTTCTTTCAAAAACGCTCTTCTCAGTTCCGCGCCCAAATTTGTGAATGGATGTCATTTAAAAGAATTCCAAAATGATATAGAAGTTCTGACTAGATATTCTAATCCAGTTAGTACTTTGAGATGCATAAATAGTACTATTAATTATAAAGCAACAAATATAGCCCGAATTGCTGGAGTAAAAGAAAGGAGTTGGCGTTGAGCCAAACAGAAATTCCTGAGCAGTTTTGTTTTTAAGAGTTGAATTATACATTCTTCCAGTCAATCCTCAAAAATAACGAAAAAGTTGAGGCTGTTATTTGGTAAGAAGGCGTTGTGTTAGACTAGTCGATTATTCAATAAAATTTCCAAAAGGCGAGCGAGCTCCATATTTAAATAATTCAGAAACCAGAACACCATATTTAGCAATTCCGAAAGAGGAATAGAAACAAGGATAGCAAATTTGCAATCAACAGTGCACCTAAATTGGAAAACGAACAAATTTTATAACACTCAAGACTTAATTGAAATTTAACTTCTCCATCAATAGCTCACACAGCCGAAATCTGAAAAGCTCGCCAAAAAAACAAAGCGAAATGCCAGTCACTAACTGAGCATCCGATCCAAAATAAGTATGAGACAGCACAATATCTGAAGTCAAAGATGAACCATCCTCACATATCCGGTGTAACGAAAACAAAATAACAACCCATCGTCAATTCAAGAACCAGCTCAAAGATCCAGATCCCTAACGACACAGTAAACAAAATGTACGCGACAGAGAAACAGGAAGCCAACAATTCTCCAACTAAAAAAAACAGAGAGTGAAGTCTGATATTGTTAAAAATCCGGAAAATGTACCTGAGGCTTTCCTTGAACAACAGTGACACAATCTTGACAGCCTTGAGCCCGCTCATCGGCGATGAGTGGTCTGACATGAACAGCAACTTTGACACAGCAATCCTCAGCTGATGCAACATTAGAAGAACGCGAAGGAGAAGGAGGAGAATCCATAGGTTAAAAAAAGAGAAAGGGAATGAAAATGAAAAATCAGAAGAAAAGGTTTCTGAATGTCTGAGAAAATGGAGAAATGGAGGGCAGGGAAAGTGATACTGTAACAGAAAGAGTAGAGCTAGTTGTATAATAAATTTTTAGAGAGAGAGAGAAGGATGTGTGGTACAGTAAAGAATGGCGGTTGTAGAGAGAGAGGGAGAGGGGTAGTTGAGAGAAATAGCGGGCAGAATTGCGAGGTATTTAGAAGAAGTAGAAAAAGGGAAGGTAACTGCTAATACAACAACGACCACTATCATTTTCCCTTTGCCTTCACCTTCACTGCACACGTTTGTTTCTTCTGCCATTTTAAACTTTCATTTTACTCTTCCCTACCCTTAACTTCTCTTTCTCACCTTTTCTCTCATGTATGTAGATTTACAGTTTTACCCTTTACACTCGAAAATTATACTTTAGAAACGATCTTGTTATCTTATGCCTATCATTGTAAATAGGAGAATTGATATGGTCACTTTTATAAATCAAATTACCGTGTTTAGGGTACAAAAATCCTCCCACCTACAATACAATACGGTGGAAAAGAGAAAGAAGGGGTCCTTCATATAACAGCGCATATGCCACGTGATGGCGAATCATAAAAATACCATTTCAGTTTCTAACACATCACCTTCTCCTTTTTATTCTTCTTTTATATTATGTTTTTCTCTATACGATTGCATTCGACATCATTGAATTAAATTGTATGCATAAATATATAATTATATTGAGTTGATTTAAATAGGATTATGTTGTAATCGGAGAGAGCATAACTTAATTTGGTAAATATGTTCAATTATTTGTTAGATGTTAAAGTTGTAAAGGCATTTATCTCTTATTATCATTAGATCAATCATCACATCATTAATCTAACATTGATAAAGGGGTAAAATAATGAAAATTTTACTTTCAATAAAAATGTGTGTTTTAAATTCAAAGAATACGACCTTTGCATCAGTAAAATAGCTCTCAGATATTCAAAGAATGCATTCATCCAAACCAATAATTGGCATACGAGTGTTTTTTTTATTAATAGATGTTCCCATTAACGAACTAACGTACAAGATTGAATATAATGAAAAAAGGGATGATAAAGATAGAACAGAAATAGAAGAAAAATCAATATATTGACTTCACATGGCCTCATTATTTGTCACGTAATGGAATTAACGAAATAATGTAAGAATTCACGGGTACAGAAATAAATAAAACAAGAAATGCAAGTGAATAAAAACAAGCAAATTATGTACAAGAGTAAATGGAGTATGTATGCACAAAAATATAAAATGATACATAATCCTATCCGTGAAGGTATAGGAGATGGATAGAAAGGGACATGTAAAATGAAAGACCGACCCGCAGAAAACCAGTTCATTTGACGTAAAATATTACACATAAATTTTTGTTTAGATTATTTCGTTCATGATTTAATTGGTAACATTTAACGGTACACTTAATCTTTAATTTCTTATAAAATTTTCTTTTGTTTAATAATATGTCATGTGGGTTTTTGTTGAGGAAAGCGATGGCATCAACCTGGTTCGACTGCCACTAATATTAAGTTAAAAAAATTACAAAGCATTATAAATTTTTTTTTTATCAATGTACATAAATGTCTCTTTTTCACATTAAAATACTTGGTTACTCTTTACCGTTTTTACAAATGGAAAGAGGGAGAATAGAGAGACCCACACACTAGGCAGAGCCAGCTGGTGGTCTACCCTCCTCACATGCTCTATTTTCATGTGTATGCACTTTTCTTCGCTGTGGACCCTTTTTTTAGTTATTTTAACGCGTAAAGTCTCATGTTTTTTATAAGGTTTTTTATCTGGCAGTTCAGTTAATTATTTCATCTTATTGTAGCTTTTTAAGATTGATTAATTCTTAATTAAGGAAGGAAACTTCGGAAGCTACGCGACACAAAACTGAGATAATCACATACACTATACGTTATCCAAGATAACAGATCGTTATAATATTTTGATTGTATTATAATGTGCATCAGTTGCGTCTTAAATAACACCCACATCATTCATCACGTAGTACTTAATTGCTTTAATTGTTTTGCTTATTGATTCTAAAACTAATGTGTTAACTATATTTTTATAGAAAGACTCACTCAATATAGTAAGGTATGCGGTTCATGTCAAATTTGAATATAATCAAGGCAAAGTTTCAACAAATTAGACGAGTAAAAAAATGATGTCATTGAACCAACCGGAATTGAATTTGCATGGGTTCAACTTGGTGGAACTCGTTGAGCTTAGCATATTTTAAGTCAGCACAAGCTTACCAGCCAAAAAAACCTCATTCACTCAAAAAAATTACAATTTTTTTAAATGCATCATTTGAAGACATCAAAGAATAAAATATGGTATGAAATTTTAAAAAAATGGCTTAGATAAGCGGCATATATCTCAACTTTGAGTTGAAAAAGTTTGATACTTATATTAAGTTATACTCTATCTTCAATTATAAATAACAACTGAACTCACACACGAGCATGTTTAAGAGTTTCCAACCGATTTTTAAGAATATTTTTATTTCTTAACATCTCGAGCCGATTTTGAATTCAAGTGAGCTCTAACAAGCCGATCTCAGACGGTTTAATTGTAGAGATTTTTCATGGAAAAATTAATCACAAAGGCGGAAACGATTAAAATTTCTCAAATCCGGAATAAGATCTTTTTTCAGGAACGATTTGAATGGTTTAAAAACGATGTGATTACATAAAATAAAATTCATCTGAAGTCTCTTTTGAGACAGAAGAAACGAAGCTCGTAGGGAGGGAGCTTCTCCAACGTCACGTGCACGAACCCCTCTTGATTCGAAACCGGTACTAACCGAAATTGATAAAAGTCAAAAACTCAAAAACTAATTAATTTTGAAAAAAATGGACGGCTCAATCTCAATCTCTCCTTTTTTTCAACATTTTGTGTCTTTTAATTAACATTCCCGTATCTTTTATTATATTAGTTTTTTTTTATTTAAAATAAAACTAATAGAGCATTATCCCCTTTTTTCTAAAGTAGTACAAATCATGTATACTTTTAATTTGATTTTAATTAACCATTTAACACATATCCAATTAGAATTAGGATTATGTTAGGTTAAGTATATTTATAAATTGACCTCAATTAAAAGATTATTTAATAATTAAATCTATAGATTTAATTCCTTAAATTTATTTTAATTGTCAACTTTATAAATTTTCAATTTAACCCACATGTTAATTAAAACATTTATATTTTAATTTAATTCAATGAATAACATAAACAACTTTATATTATACAATTAATTCAAATTAAATATTTCTTGAGTTGTAAAGATTATTTAATTAAATTGACTTTATATGTCAAATAATTAATAATCACTCTTTCATCATGTCTTGTAACATTACATGTACAAGAAATCTCGAATCAGTGATTCTAAGGGCACGATCTTTTGGGTCTGTCCATATGTTGGCAATGGGCTTTACCCATAGACTGTAAGCGGATTCTAGCAAACCATTACAGACCCCAATTGGGATAGAATACAGTTGTCAATTGAAGATACTGAACCCAGTAGTTATCTCACAAAGTCCTTTGCCAACTGACATGAATATGATGAACAAGAGGCATGGTGCTTATCACCCCTTATGCAGTTCATCGTATTTCTTGATCTAGAATAAAATGATAATATAAGTCAATGACTTATTGGACGTCCTTATCAATTTTATTCATCAAGTGGTCGGTGATTCATTTCGATTTATTAAATCGAATGGTAATCCTATCACTTCAACACTACTACTAATGTGGTCATGAAATATACCGAGCATACTTGTATTTGTAATCCAATATTTAAGGACCCGTTAGTAATATACTACAACATACTCAATTCCACATCCATAATAAGTTGAAATCAAGTCCGAGGATAACTGAGACCTACTCAGCAAATTATCTATGACATACAACCATATGACTTTGCTGTGTGGATCGATCCAGCCCAATGTTTTCAACATGTGCCCATGTTCATGATCTACTTTACCAAGTGACATAGCAACTACATTGCTATAGATCATCCAACATACAAGTCTTTCGTTTCATTCATTCCCATGATTAAAACAGACTTGGGACATTTATAGCACAAGGTATAAATGCAGTAGATTATTGCCTTTATAATGTGACACTACATGAACCAATGCCTTTAGAACTATGGCACATCAACAATTCCAACATTTTAAACATATCATGGACCTTTCCATGAAGTTTCGCCATTGTGCGCTTCTGTTTGTGGCAGAAGTTGTGTGTCCTTGTATGAGATTTCCCTTCGCATCGTGCCTAACCTATTGGCATTGTGTCTTTGCAAGCTTTCTAGCATGTGATCCGTGAGGATTTGCGAGATAAGATTCACGGGCGGTGACAAAGGGAATGTACAAAATTAAGCTGTGATAACATAAATGATAAAACCCCTAACCCATACAAATCCCTTTCATCCAAATTGGATATGTAAAATCAAAACTGAAATCGTTCATCTCCTCCCTTAGCTCATCATGCTCTGTTGTTTTCGTCTTTCTAAAAAATTATTGGATCTGTTCTGTTCTTTTGTTTCTTCTTTCTATTGCGTAGTACATCGCTTTCTTCTTTATAAAATGAACAAAATTAATTGAGATACCTGCCTGCAATTGTGGAGAAAATGCGAAATTTAAAGTTTCATGGAGTGATATAGAAAGTATTGGGGAGTGTTTCAGGGATTAGTGGGTTCTCTTTAAATTTTTTTATCCCACTTTTTTTTCTTAAAGGAAAACTTGCAAGAAAGGACAAACAGGGGTTTGATTTGAAGGAGAAGAAAATACCAGTAGGATTAGTTCTTACTCATTTAACACAAAACCAATTGGTGTTAAGAACCATTCTTCACCATTTATATATTATTCATATTTCATTTATATTTCCAATGTGAGATAGCAACACATCTCCAACACTCCCCCTCAAGTGCAACTAGGTCTGGATCAGTTGTCACTTGCCAATCTTAATCTATCTCACCGAAGGTTCAAGGACAATAAAGAGTCTAGTCTCTTTGCTAGCCCAAACTCTACCAGGCAAAGCCGGTCTTACAAAATTCGGGGCCCTAAGCAAAAAGTATGCATACCAATAATCTTACAATTATTTTAAATTAATTTTTAGTGCTTTTTAAGATGCATAATTATAATTCTTTTATTCTAGTTGTGACCTAAACTATTTTTTTCAATAGAAATTATAGTTGATTCATGTAATCTTTCTTGTGATATAATTGATCGTAAAAACAATTTTA
Source organism: Euphorbia schlechtendalii (assembly GCA_949673415.1). Taxonomy (NCBI): domain Eukaryota; kingdom Viridiplantae; phylum Streptophyta; class Magnoliopsida; order Malpighiales; family Euphorbiaceae; genus Euphorbia; species Euphorbia schlechtendalii. Next base: position 31,542 of record CATIWQ010038211.1, read on the forward strand.
TTAATTTAATTTTTAAAACTCAAAATGCTTTAATTTTTTGTCTAAGATATGTGAGGAAAAAAATAGTGTGATAATCAAGTTAACCTATCCATATACGCGGACTTAAAAATGTATAGAACAAACTGATTAGGTAAAATGTACAACTAGTTTGTAGCTAACCTGGTATATTCATTTCATTATAATGTGATTTAATACTATTAATTAGTCTATTTATTTTTTAAAGAAAGAAAACAAACTATATACATAATAATGAAAACAAAAAAATTTGAGGCCTCTTATATTCTTGAGGTTCTAAGCATAGGCTTTGTTGGCCTTGATATAAGGTCGTGCCTGCTACCAGGACTTCAAAACGAACCTAAAATCTTTCTAGTTATCAGACATTTTTCTCGCTTTGATACCATGTAAAGATTCTGTGAGCTTGACGAGTGTTAGACTTGATAGCTTGAGTGAACATATAAGTGAAGTTGAGTTCATCTAACACAAAACTAATTGACTTGTAATAAAAATACAATTTTTACCATTTATATATAACAGCACATCTCCAACAACCCAAACATCCACTAATAAACAACAACAAATTTTATGATCGATATATAAGCATCTTTTAGTTTACAATATTATCATTTGAAAGTTATTATTATTCGAGCAATTTTTGAAGAAAACTTGGATCAAATTTTCATGTATCATTCATGATTTTATTAATCATGAATATACTTTTTGAAAAATATGAAATGTGTTAGACCAAATGACTTTAATTTAAATATGTATTAAAATCTTTTGAAACAATTAAATTAATATGTTTTGCAACACAAACATATTTATCACATCACTACGCTAAACTGAATATTAAAATTATTTGTTTAGCTATATTCAGCAAATCAGTAAAATATTTAATTGGCTTAAATTAGTACCAAATTTACAAAAATTATTCTAAAAAAATAACTTTAAACCTTACTAATTAAGTTCCAGAGATGATGCTGACAATTAAAGAATGTTGTAAATCAATAAATATTTTACTTCCAATACTATTTGTTTAATTTTTATATTCACCTTTAAATTTTGATATTGTTTAAATAATAGATTTTATATGTAAATAAAATATTAAAATGTTAACGTTTTTTTTAAAAAAATTAAAATGTTAACGTGTATTATATGTTTTTTTATTTTATTAAAGACTTTAAGGATTTAGAAGAAGAAAATTTATTTTCTTTTACTTTGAGTAAGCAAACTTATCTAAGAGCAATTTTCTAAGGAAAATGAGATATTGAAAAAGGAAGGGGAAAACAAAAAATAAAAAGAAAGGACCTTGAACAGGGTTCGTACTTATTTACCCTTTAATGAAGCCACGTGTTAATACCACCGGAACAAGAATTATTTACGCTCTCACACTATAACCCGGACATAAATTTGAGGCATTGGAAATTTGGGATCCTAAGTGATTGTTCATACCATTTCTCATTATAACCTTTAGGGATCAAATTTTATTTTTTTAATAACAATCACTAACATATCACTATTTTTTTTTTTAAAAAAAAATAGTGATATGTCATAGAATTTATTGAAAGTTATCCGCATTAGCCACGCGTGTTGTGCACTGAATGGTGTGAGAATGGCCAAAACAACTTTAGAGGCCATGTTATATAGATTTGCCAACTTCGGACGGTAATTGAGAAAGTTTGAGGTGACACATGATTTTTTTTACTATGTTTAAGGGGAAACTATGTATTAGACCTTAAAACTAAGTAAAATATGTAATGGTGGAAATTAATTATCATAGAGATCACAAGACAAAGCGGTAAATTGCACTTAATAGTTATAAAATTACATTGAAATAAATTTTGTTCATGGATAGTCCACATTGTCTATCCACTAGCATATTTTCTTTACAGTGTATCTATAAGTGGCAATGAGATAAATTATTTTTTACCATTAGGATCCTTTTTTAACCGATCCAATCTTTACAGTGTATCTATAAGTAGCAATGAGATAAATATTTTTTACCATTAGGATCCTTTTTTAACCGATCCAAAAGATATGGACGCCAAAACATATGGGCATGGCTTTACTGGGATAATATTCAGCTTAAAGCCGTTCCCAAAGCCTTGAACGACACTCTCATAGTCATATCTTATCATTGGGATTGGTTTTTTGTGGAAAATCGTTATCAAGAATTAATTTCACACGTTGCTACAGGTTAAAATATCTACGAAGCCTTTATTTTGAGATTTTCTATCTGCTACACAATTTTTCCTTATTTCATGCAGAAGAAATTCCAACTTCCATTGGTAATCTTATAAATTTGGAGGACTTAAGGATGACAAGAAATTTAATTAGTGGTAAAATTCCTTCATTTATTGGAAATCTCACTCAACTAAGAAGTCTTGTTTTTGCGGAAAACATCTTAACAGGTATCTCTCTCCAAAAAGGGCATGTTTTTTTTTACTGCCACACAAAGATAATATTTGATGTTGTTTTATAATTTTTATTCATCCCATTTTGGTAACAAAGGTTGTAACAAGCTTTTTATTTGAAATTGATCTTCTTAAATAACACAAGTATAAAACTTCCCATACAATGGAAATCTATTATTTAATATTTTAAACTTTTCTATTTACAATAATTTCTATCGCAACTAACTACTGCTATATCCTTAACAAATATTAAATACTATTAAACATTATATCTTTTGAAAATATTAAATATCTTGACACAATGTAATTTAAGTATTTATAAAAATAATTAAGAAATATAACTGTAAGTTATTTTCTGGTAAGAATATAAACCATATGCGTAAATCTTTTTAGTTTTATCATTTACAAATATGAGTGTGCATATTTATTATTTATACGCTTCTGCCTACAGTTACAAGAAACATCAGATTTCGCTTGAAAAAAAATTATTGTGAAAAAAGCTTATATGGTTGTGAATATCTAGAAGCTTTTGTCAAACATGAATCATGTAGCGGCTTGTTTAATTTGTAAGACTAATTGCAGGCAGTATTCCAATTTCAATTGGCAACCTTGTTTCATTGGTGGGACTATATCTCGATACTAATATTCTAGATGGAATACTTCCTTTTACAATGTTCAATATTTCAAAATTGAAGGACTTGTCACTGGCTGACAATAATCTTTCAGGAAGTCTTCCTCCAAGCTTTGGTCTCCGTCTTCCCAATCTTGAGAAATTTTCTTTTTCGGGAAACAACTTGCATGGCCCTATTCCTATATCCATCTCTAATGTCTCTAAGCTCACTCTTATGGACTTCTCTAATAACAAATTCGTTGGGTTCATTCCTAATGCTCTTGGTAATTTGAGAAACCTAAAAGTTCTAGGGTTGGGGATCAATTACCTTAGTAGTCCATCTTTATTGAATTTATTCTCGTCATTGACCAATTGCAAGAAATTGTATTATATAGGGTTGGATGGTAACCCTTTGAAATCTACTATGCCAATTTCCATGGGAAATATATCTTCTTCCCTTGAATATTTTTCAATGGAATATTGTGGACTTACAGGCTCCATTCCCACTGATATTGCCAACATAAGTAGCATGATTTTGTTGAATCTTAGCCATAATGATTTGAAAGGATTCGTTCCCACGACAATCGCGAAATTGAGAGAGCTTCGGGTAGTTTCTCCTGAGTCAAATAGGCTACAAGGTGGTATACCCTTAGAAATCTGTGGGGCACGGAGTTTGGTCACCTTAGCTTTGGGGGAAAATGAGTTCTTTTGAAATGTTCCTTCTTGCTTTGGTGATCTCAAATCATTAAGATATCTCTATTTACAAACCAACAAACTTAATTCTACTATACCCTTAACCTTATGGAAGCTTAAAGATATCTTGGCATTGAACATGTCATCAAATTCTCTAAGCGGTTCTCTCTCTCCTGATATTGGAAATTTGAAAGCTGTAATATTACTTGATTTGTCTGGGAACCAATTGTCTGGTAACATCCCACCAAACTTTGGAAGCATGCAATCTTTAACTCAACTCTCTTTATCCAATAATAGTTTTGAGGGTTCCATTCCTGATTCATTCAGTGGGGCTATAAGCTTGGAATTCATTGATTTGTCAACCAATAATCTTTCTGGAGAAATCCCCAAGTCCCTTGAGAAATTAAAATATCTCAAAGATTTTAATGCATCCTTCAATGAATTACATGGAGAAATTCCCAATGGATGGCCGTTTACAAACATGTCTGCCAAATCATTTCTAGGAAATGAAGGACTTTGTGGGGATCCTAAATTCCACGTCCATCCTTGCAAATCAGACTATAAAAATCAATCCATGAGAGTAAGGATCGCACTTATTGTGATTGGAACAACGCTTTTGGCTCTTGGAACTATTATTGGTATCCTGATTTGGTTTTACAAATGGAAAACAAAATTGGCAGCATCTCATCAAGCCATGCACTACCTTTAGCAACACTGCAAAGGATTTCCATTCATGAGCTTAAGCAGGCCACAAATAATTTTGATGAGGTGAATTTTCTCGGGAGAGGAAGTTTCGGGTCAGTTTATAAAGGGACTCGTTTGAATGGTAAATCAATTGCAGTTAAGGTTTACAATCTGGAGTTTGAAGGAGCACTAAAGAGTTTTGAAGTGGAGTGTGAATTTCTAAGAAATATACGACACAAAAATCTCGTGAAAGTAATTAGTAGTTGTTGTACAAGTGAATTTAAAGCTTTAATCATGGAGTTCATGGCCAACTTTAGTTTAGATAAGTGGTTGTATTCTCACAACTATTTTCTGGACATTCTACAGAGATTGAACATAATGATAGATGTTGCATCTGCGGTTGAATATCTTCATCACGGTTCTACACAAGCAATTGTCCATTGTGATTTGAAACCTAGTAACATCCTTCTAGATGATGATATGATTGCTCATGCAACTGATTTTGGTATATCGAAACTCGTTGGAGAAGACCAATCTTTCACACAGACTGTGACTCTTGCTACTATTGGGTATATGGCACCAGGTGAAGTTTGAGTATAATTTGCATATAATTTTTACTTATATAGTTGTCTTAGTTAATTAACATACATACAGAGTATGGATCGGAGGGACTTGTTTCGGTTAAGGGAGATATATACAGCTTTGGTATTTTATTGATGGAAACATTTAGTAGAAGAAAGCCAACTGATGAGATATTCAATGAAGAAATGAACATGAGGCAATGGATCCAAGATTCATTAGCTCAGGGAGTCACTCAAGTTGCAGATCCCAATTTACTGCGGGTCAATGAACGACATAGCAAAAAAGTTCACAATGCACTCTGCAAGATCAAAGTGAAGTTTCTCAAGGATATTATTGTTCAACAGACTTAATATGCATTCATTGGTTTGCATGTATAGTTTGTTTTACCTAATTTGGGTTCGAACTAATTCTCATAAATTAATATCAGTTTTGTATATTTGTAACATATGTTGTTGATGAAGTAATCTTTTTGTTGGAATCATACATTATTAATATGTACGTGTGTGCAGGTTCTTGACTTGTAGCAATTATTTAGTAGGGGCGTTTACGGTAAATCAATGTTTTAAAAAGCGCTAGATGCTAGTCGGGCGCTCCGAAGATCAATCGGGGCCTAGGCGGACTTAGGTGCTAGTCGGCAGGGCTTAAGCTCTAGCGGCGACCTTCAAAATAGCACCCAGGCGGGGACTTTTAAAACAGTGCGGTAAATACCTCATTTATGAGATCGAAGCTGCATATATGCCTAATCAATGCATTAACCAGGTTTTGGCATTAGCAAATTCAGTTTGGATGAATATTGTATTGTACCTCTCATGCTTAAGTTATAAGCATCAATTAGGTGAACTAATACATGTCTCGGACACATTAATCATGAACAAAAAAACGGAAAACAAAAGATGGTATTACATCATACCAACAGAATCTTGTATTAGCACGTCCATAATTGTCCAAATCATCTGCGAAAACATTGCCTTCACGAATCAAGATTCCATGTCTATCCTTGCAAACTAGACATCATTACTATTAAGCTTGAGGTGCACCTAAACAGCCGGCTAGATAGTGATTTTCTTGGGTTTCAGAGAGAATTTGGATCTTTCGAGGTATGAGCAAGTTTTTCTAAAATGATCTACAAAATAATCACGTAAGCTTTTGGAATCATGAAATGACGATATAAAAGCTTAGAATTGAAGAGGACACATGAATTAGAAAACGAGAGTGAATCATCTAAAGGAAAACATGTTTTTTGAGAATGGTTGGTTTTTTTCTAGAATGTAGAAATTTCGGGGATTAAAATTGGATGCGGAATAAGACTGCAGCAGGGGTTGGAGTTGCTGTAGGAGTTCCTTTTAGGGGTGAATGTGAAGTTTTATGTAATAAGATGCAGGACGGAGAAATAACCTTGATTGTTGAGCTTTTAAAATGAATGCTTGCCCTTGGCTGGATTCGTGAAAATCTATGGTGTTTCAGACATTGTCCATGTAATCGCATCAAGAGTGCAACATGTGTTTGCAGATGCAAGCAAGGTTAGACAAGTGATATTTCAAAACAAAGATCGCACCAGAATTTCCCTTCTTTGTGATATATGTGAGCTTCGTGGAGTTCTCCGTTGTCCAAAATTAGAGGCATTTTCACTGCTCAAAAGGTGATTTTGGAATATGTTCTGAAACTCAACGTTGTGTGTTTCACTGGGGTGGGTTTTTTTTGTCTCTCCAATTACAATAAATGTTCCAAATTGTGGTAATTTGTTGATAACACCCATATTTTACATATTTTAGTATTATTTTGATTGGACATTTGAAAGGCATATTACTAATTTATTGTGAAATTGTGCTTATTTAGGAGATAAAGACGTGTTGGGGCTGATTTGGGCATAAATGAGGAAAAGTAAGACGTTTTTAAGTATTTTGGAATCATTCAGATGGTTACCCTGGAATCCAGGCTAAGCAGATACGATCAGACTTGGTAATTTCGGGATTTTAGAGCAAAATCGTAATTAAAGACTGATGTTTCCAAGTTGATGGTAAAAACTTCCAAATTGCATTTACATTACTTCTATGTTCCTATTTTATCTTTTTCTTTTAGTTATTTAGAAAACTCAATTTTCTTATTTAGTTTTTTAGTTTAACTAGGATTCTTTTAAGAGTTATTTTTAGGATATATAGGCTTAGAATTTCAGCATTAGAGGATCCTGACTATCTTGTTCTTAATTTATTTTTAATAATAATTTCTTCTTTGAATCTTTTTTTATTTCTAACTAATTTTCATATTTCGACTAAGGAGTTAACTTGAGGCTAATTATCAATCGTGACGCTTGTTCTTAATAATTCTCTTGAAATCAGTTTTCAAATCCAAACCGGTAACATCTTTTACTGTTTTCCTTTTGATTTCTTCAATCCAGTCAATTGTTGCTCTTGAAAGGTTAAGCATATTGTTATTCTATTGTATTTATGCTATCATGATATAATAGAAAAAATTTAACAAACGAATTCTTCTAAAAGGTTCGTGTTTGGATTTGAATTAATACTTTTCTTTGTGCTATCATAAAGTTTTGAATTAAAGTTGATTCCAAAGCTTAAAGCCTTTTTGGAATTAAACATTGTCAGTTATCTATGAGTGCGATTCAAAATTAAGGGTAAATGATTTAGCTATCTACTATCATTCTCGTGTTTAGAAAAATTTTATTAATCGTGCTATCATGATTAAGCTAACTGACTGAAAAATTCAAGAAACTTATATTTTATGCCTATGGTCGATTGATATCAAGCTGAAAGTATTCCTTGGTCAGAAAACTCTTTCCAATTGAATTTTACTTCTTTCAATTTTCAATTTCCTAATTTTATCAATTGTTAATTTCCAAACAAATTTCAAAACCCCTTTTTATTTATTTTTGTTTTTACTTTTATTGATTATTAATTCGATTAAAATTGTATTGCATTATATTTTATCTCTCTATAGCTTCAAGTCTTTCAAACCTTCAATATGTGCAAGTAATAAAAGTAGAGAATCTGTGAGCCGGGAGAGTGTCGAGCTTGATAGCTTGAGTGAGCATACAAGTGAAGTTGAGCTCATCTAACACAAAACTAATTGGCTTGTGTTAAGGCCCAATCTAGATTGGGGCTATCATGTCTTCTTTTCGCTTTGATACCATGTACAGAATCTATGGACCGGGAGAGTGTCGGGCTTGACAGCTTGAGTGAGAATTCAAGTGGGGTTGAACCCATCTAACACAAAATCAATTGACTTGTGTTAAGGCTCAATCTACTCCACTTATATATCACTCAATATTCTTGTTTATTTCCAATGCAGGATAAACCACATCTCCAACAATAAACTGCAGTCTGGTGGAGTATATTATTGTGAAAGCAGAGGATGAAATGATGCAGCAACAATAGCATCAAATCTAATAGCTTCAGTCGAGTTAATCTCTTGATTTCCTTATTATCGCACATAATGAATCTTAGGTATTTGACTGACTTGGTAAGTTTTTGTTCTACGAGTGGAATCCTGGAGTGCTCGTCCTTAATAACACTATTCAGGCCCTGTTCTCTTCAACTTCTGAAACCTGAACTGAAATTAATTTAACTGAACTGAACTTAACTTAACTTAACTGAACTTAACTGAACTTAACTGAACTTAATGGACCTGAACTTAACTTAACTGAACTGAACTAAACTTAACTGAACTGAACTTAATGAACCTGAACTTAATGATAAATATATTAATTATTAAAATAATAGTAAAACCCATTAAATAGAAAAATAAATAAATCATTAATAATCATTACAAATAATATTATTAATAACTACCTACATAAAATAATTAATAAAACAATTTTAATAAAATTAATAATAAAAAAATTTATAATATGTAAATTCATTTAATTAAAATGTTGTTATTCAAATAATAATTATTGTTACAATTACACGTAAACTAATAATAATTATTATAATATATTGTAGTTTGGATTCAAATTATCATTTATTATTGGATTACAAAAATGTAATAGTTGTTTTAATTAATAAATATTTTTATTTTATTATTCCATATCACATTTTCTAATTAATTAATACTATTATTATAAATAAAAGTATTATTATATTATAGTTACATTAATACTATTATTATATCAATAACACTAGTAAATATCACTATTTAAAAATTATTTTACTATATCTATAATCAATATTAACTACATTAACTATATCTTTTTATTATTATTACTATTAATTTTTTTATTAAAAATTAATTAGAATAATCATTATTAAAATTAAAATTTATGGACCTGAGCTGAACTTAATACACCTTAACTGAACTGAACTTAATGGACCTGCACTAAACTGAACTGAATTTAACTGAACTGAACTGAACTTAACTGAACTTAACTGAATTGAACTGAACCAAATTGAAGGTGAAGAGAACAGGACCTCAATCACTAATCACAGACAAGGTGTGTAGTCTTAAGTCGTTGAAA
>CATIWQ010038243.1:0-38198 GCA_949673415.1 Euphorbia schlechtendalii
TAATAAATCTAATTTATATATTTTTAATTAATCGCTTATGATTTTGAACTAATAAAGTCTAAATTTATTATTTAATAAAATTAAAAAATAAAAATTATACATAACATGCTTTCTATTTTTTAAAATTTAAATAAAAGATAATTAAAAATAAAATCACTTTGATTTGAAGAATTTAACAAGTGTGAGATTTTGGGTTCGAACCCCATAAACAACAAAATTAGCAAAAATGTCACCTTATTTCTAATAAAAATGAAAATAAAACAAAATTTTAAAATTTAATTTCATACTCTAAAATTGTCAATTTTAAGTATATATCAAGTTATACATCAATTAACTCAAATTTATGATTGAACTAAAATATTTTTAACATTAGTTTATAATTTATATTTGTTGTTTCTACTTTAATTTGTAAAAATTTTCATGTCATTTGAAATATTTTTAACGATAAAATTCAAATATATCAATGATTTAAAAAAAAAAAAAAATAAAAAACAGAAATTAGAAAACTAAATAAACATGAACATGTTTTCTGTTTTTCAGTTTTCTATTTGAAAAATGAAAAACTGGAAAAATTGAAAAATGAAAAGAAAACTGAAAATAGAAAATGAAAACACAGTTTTCTGAAACTAAATATGCCCTTAAATTGCAACAATTTGAATGAATTATATTAGTGGAGGATTTATTAATTTTCTACAATGAATAGAGCTCTTAAGGGCTGGATTGAGTTATGAGTTGGGTTTCATCACGATTAATCAAAATCTAATCCAATCATATTTTCAAAATTTTGGTCTCAGATCAGACTTATGAAGTTATTTTCATCCTCATCCCATGTCACGCAGATAGTTTGTTATGGTTGAACAAAATAAAACAACAATATTATACAAATATGATTAAATTTTACATACATTTTATTTAAATTATTTAATATATATTAGAAGCTTAAATTTCAGTAACTTGAAATACAAACACACATGCGCGCGCACGCACACACGCGCGCACGCACATATCAATCAGTGTTGGTTAATTATAAAAAAAAAAAACAAATCTCACCCACGGAACGTCAGGTTTTTACAAGTTCAGACTCATCTTGATTTAATATGAAAATGAGTTCTCATATCCGGTCTAAAAGAGCGGGCTCGGGCCGGACTACCATGATCTATGGACATGTCTAGTTATAACCAAACAAAATTGACTTAAAACAGTTTGATTAAGAGGGTATTTCTCAAAAAAATTTTTTTTTCAACTTTTAACTTAACAATGTATTTTAAGGAGATTTTAACTTATAAGTCAGACAATGAAGTGTTTTTATAACTTTTTTTAACTTAAAAGTTAAAAATAAAACATCAGTAAGTTAAACATGCTTCTTAAAAAATCACTTATATGTTAGGTTTTCGTTGATACATCAAATCAAATAAAAGCAAATGACTCAAAACCACAAGGGGAGTTAGTTAGGGCATGCAAAAGAACATAAGATACCCTCTCTGTCTGACCCTACATTTACATAAAGCCTTGGGCACAATAAGGGTCGGGTCGGGTCGGGTCCCATAATGTCTGCCATTGGACACTCCAGTCCACCTTCTCTCTTTTCAGTTATTATTTATTCTCTATCCAATCTTTTATTTTATTTTTCTAATCCACAATGACAGTGGAAAGCAAACAAGTCAAAAATGGTTCTCAATTCTTAAAATCATAATTAAAGTGGCAAAGACAAAGCATGAAAAACTGTAGGCTTTTGAAATAAATTATATATCAAGCTTCGTACTGTTACGGTCGGTGATATCATATAATTCTAACTGGATGTACTTTTCCCAAAACTAAAACAAAATAAAATGGTTTTTGAGTAGCAGGTAGTCAACTTAGGTATGATATAAATAGGTGGGTAAACTTTACGTGGGTTTACCAATATTAAAAAATGGGACGGTGAATTTTTTTTTTCTCAGAAAAGGTACGAGGTTTCAAACGTTATTAAATTGAGGATTTTTTGTTAAGTCCATCAAAAAAATTGAAATTTTTTTTCAAAAAGATATGAGGTTTGAAACGTTATCAAATTGAGGATTTTTTTAACCCCGTCAATAAAATTGACATGTCAAAGGGTATTTTCGAAAATTCATAATTTTTCAATATAAAATTAATAAAAAGAACATCACTTCTTCCCCAAATGAGTTTTAAACTTCATCTTCCTAATATCGAAAAAGAAAGTCTTTGGAAGCTAGGATTATGTGGCACTTCTTCCCCTATTCCAAGTGCCACATAATCCTAGCTTACAGAGGAGAAATTTTTTCGGATCTTGGAAATTGAAGAAGAAAGTTTTTGTAAGCAAAGGATCCAACACAAGGTTCGATACCACTAACTTTAACAAACAATTGAGAAATTACCATAAATAGCAAAAATCACTACTAAACTGGTAAAGTCAGTCCGTCCAGTACCTTAGCAAAGTCTTCAATATCTGTTAATTTCCTACCAAATCAACCTTCATTCAACAAATGGTAATCATCAATCTTTGGAGACGTACCAAATCAATCTTTGGACTCCTAATTAAGCATCAAACGATTAATGAAGATTAATCACCATTTGAAGACACTCTAAATGAATAAACAAACAACTAGAAGACCTTGAAGATCCAAGTCACATCTATCAACGGTCACAAGATGTTTCTAACGACTTCATAATTTCTAGCTATCCCTAATTATTTATAAAAGCTTGTCAAGACCAATTATGAAGAAACACAAGACATAACAATGAGCTTAATTGATAATTTCATTTGCTATTGAAGATATTGAGCTTAATCTTTTCATACTTCTAAGAGAAATTTAGAAACATTGAGCTAAGTATTTCATTGTAATCATCTATAGATTAACCTTAGAAGAAAGAGAGTGAAATCTTGAGTATCAGGTATTCTTTCTTCACAAAAATATTCAATCTTGTGATTGTGGAAAAACTGATTGAGTTATAGGTAGTGAGGAACTTGATTGTTGTATACAAGCTTGTAATGATGGTATTTTTAAGTGAGGAATAGAATAAGTTGTAAATAGGTTTTGATTCTACCTATTGGAAAGAATTCTATAGTGGATTAAATTTTGAGAAGGAATTAGGGACTAGATTAGGCATGGACTGCAAACTAGGATAAATCGCTTTGTTTGCTTTTTAACTTTAAACCTTTTACTTTATCTCTACAATTGATATTTCTATTGACATTTCTATTGATATTAACTACGATAATGTTTTCGTTATTGATATGTGAAGTATTTATCAATATTGTCTATTTACATACCTTATTGAACAGTTATTGATTACTGTTGTGCATATGACTGCATGAGTATGTATTAATGTTATTAGGCAAATTCGCAACAGTATATCATATTATTCTTAAGTGTATTGATATTGATCACATATACTGAGTTATTCCTATTATTTCTCTATTGATATTAAAAGGTGATATTGATACTTTCTCTGATATTGAAATTGGTATTAAGCTTCCTCTGTGAGCACAAGATTCTTGGTCCCTCTCGCAAAGCGATGATGAGAAATATTTTCACTTGTTTCTCCTATTCCTATGATCCACTTTGAGGATACGAGATGTTCGGAGGAGATCTTTCGGCCTTTTGTAAGCCGAAACCGTTCGAACCAACCTAAAATTGTCTGAAAACCATCGAAAACTAGAAAATACAACAAAAAAACCTCAAAATACAACAAACACCGCTCGTTCCGACCGAACCGGCCCAGACTGAGACATTACCAGCCTTGCCCACGTGGCAAGGCCAATTGCGGTTGGCTTAACATCCACTCCAATTTTATTTTTTACCCCTTTTGTCCTTAACCTTCTTTACCCTTTCTCAAAATTACCCTTTAACCTATCACTATTTACGATTTTTACCTACTTCTATAAAAGCCCAAAAATTAGGGTTTTTAGGGAGTTGGTGATTATTAATCTTTTTTAACTCTTTGGGAAATTTCTAGAGAGAAGTTAGAGAGAGAAAATTTTTGGCTTTTCAGAGAAAAGTTAGGAAAAATCACCACTTACATTTTTCTTCGAAAAATCCCATTTCCTTTCGAGTTCTTCGGAGTTAGAAACTAAAACTCCAATTCCCGAGTTTCCTATTCCCTCACTAAAATCCACTTTCCGTTCTTTTTCTACCAAAAATCAAGAAAAAGGCTCCAAGATCTCTCTTTTCGGTGTATCTGGCTCCAAAATTCACGGATTCATGTCAGAGGGGTAAGTATCTGAGTTTTTGGAGACTCTTGACGTGTTTTTTGTGCATTGTGTTATGTTTTTTTGGGTTTTTTTTAAGACCTGTCTTAGGGATAAACCGATACCTGTCTGTTTAGACCAGTACCAGCTTGCCATAGGGCAGTATTGACCTGGGTCAGTTTCAGCCCTATGGTAGGCCGATCCTGGCCCACCGGTAGGTACCGACCCGGTACCTCCGGGACCATTACTGACTGGTTTGGAGTACTAGACCGATATCGGTCGATCAAGCGGGTTCCGGTCCGGTATTGGCCGAGACCCCCCAATTTTCATGTTTTAGTGATTTTTTTTTATCAAATTTTACAATTTTCGATTTCCTAAATGATGAATTGAAAAATCAAAAGCATAAAGAAATATTCACATATAAAATAATTTTCAATATACAATTTTTTACTTTTTAAATAATAAATATTAATTTAAAATTTTATTTATTAAAAAATATAAGGGAATCAAATTAAGTAGAATACATATTGATATAAAGAATTGGAAAAATGACTAAATGAATAAACTAAGAGTATATTAATAAAAATTATTCTTTGCTTATTTATTAACGATTTACTACATAACTATATATATTAGGAAAAAATATATTAAATAATAGAGTGGTACTTACATAAAATTTGTATGTTATTCAGTTTGGAAAATTTTAGAAAATATCAAAAAGTTATTTTCAGAGTTAAGACATAAAATAGAAAATTCTGAAAATTATTTTCTAATTTACCAAACTGAAAAATTTTGCAACCAAACAGCAAATTCTATTTTCCAGTTTTCCTTGAAAATTTTTCTGGAAAACTAGTTTTCCACAACCAAACAAACCCATAATTTCTACTATTTTCTCGACATTCAAATAGCCCATTCTATTTAAATTTGGTCCAACCAATTTTCCCTCGTAGGTAGCATCCATAGTCACTGACCCTCGCTATAGCAGGTTAAGCCACAACAAGATAACCATGGTTTGAACCCGTCCATTTGTATCCCATGCAATTGCTAATCCATTTGAGTTTTCTTTCTCGAAACGTGCGTACCCAATTGCACGACTCCTCAAATGTGTCTCCAATATGGCATTAGCTCCAATGATATGGACAATTAACCCATTTTGTTTGAGACATTAACCCCATCTAGTCTCATGACCAAACACATGTTAAGGGAAAGAGTGTTGTACATGTCCTTACATCCATTAAAAAGGTTCGTATCACGACTTATGACGGGAAGCCTATTTACCACCTTAATATTATTGTAGGGATTTTATTGGTGCTGCTGGTCTCGCCCTAGTCTAGGTTTTATATGATGGATAGGATTATGATAATAATAATAATAACGAGCTATTTGGAATTATTAACTTTAAGGGAACATGCTTAGACTAGTACATCATAATAATTCCATTATGCTAAGACTCCACATAGCATGCAAAACCAACAAGGTCCATGATTAAGTTCTTGCACATATGTCTATAAGTTTTAATTTAACAACTTAAACCACGTTTGTAAAACCATATGCGGAATCCAATTCCCATACTAGAAATCAACCAAGTCATAAAAGTCCCTTGGGTACACTTGAACCTAATACCGATGGAGATTTCGATGTAGGAGAGTCCCCCTTAAAGTGAATGAGTAGCCAAGTCAAATCCTTGCCAAAATAACCAGGGGCACTTCTATTCGTTGTACCATGGACAACTATGATTTAAAGATTTCATTCTTTAATTGAGTGAAGTACGAGATGATCCTCAATTAAAGCATTTACATGTGTGATAAAACATTGTTAATTTATATGATAATCACATAGACTAAGTTTGAGCAAAACCTTTTAATTTAGTTATTAAATCATTTTCTATAACAGGATTTGAAACATAAGTCATCCATAGCATACTTTAATAAATTCATAGAAAATATCTATTTCAACGTATTATAAAAAACCATGCATAGCATAAGGTAGACTTTGATACCACTGCTAGTTAATCAAGAAAGTAATTGAACATGCAACGTTGCAAGGTGGAATTTCAAAACTTAAAAATTAACCCTAAAGGATCTCCTAAGCATGCCATGATTGATATAATCTAAGTTGAAACATTCCAAAGATGCCAATAGATTTATAAAAATTATAAAGAAACCCTAGCATCTAAGTTTAGAACATTACTAGTTGATGCATTCCTCTTTCTTCAGTTTGGATGTGGCGTTCGCTTAGAACAATTTGGCAGAACTTCGTTGCCACTAGCCTCCAAACTAGGATAGCCTCTATGATTGATCCACATGGATCTTCACCTACCAAAACCTATGTTGAGGTAGACCCGTTGGTAGATAGAAGTTGCTAGACCGCTCGAAGACCAACCCAAAAATATAAACTAAGAAGGCTCACTTCAAAAGAAAGAACCTTTTGTGAGTGGATGACAAGGAGCGGTGGCCAAGAGCACGCAGGATGAGAGGCGGGATCCAACAGGTTGTTTGAAAAAGGCACCGGGTCGGGGACTCGGAAGGTTGAAAGATAAAGTGAAAATATTTTTAGATCGGTTCAAACCGGAATCCTTCGTCTCTTAGTGTGGAGTCACTACCTGGATTAGCTCTTTTTAGGAATTAGAATCCTGTGAGGCTTAACGTCCGGGGGATGGCGGGTTCAGGATAAGTTGCTTATTTCTTATATCACCACACTATATTACATCTATAGAAAATAGTATTTTTCTTAGTTATGCATATTCGCACTTAGGTCATTTTTTTGAGTTTAAATGCATGTTTTAACTCGCATATAGAAAGCAATAAATCCATACATCAAGCATTAAGTAAATGCGGAAAGTAAATGCGGAAAAGTAAAGATTACAAAGAATTACAAAACCTCGGGGGATGCAACCGCCTGCCTAATCTATTAATTACAATTTCCATAAAAATACATGCAATACCCGAAGGAAAATAAATCCTAGGCATACATTTAACCTGCATTCACAAATGTTAGCACAAGATATGACACGTATGTTCGATTTGATTTTAGCGAGGCCCGTGTGGCCTAATTAAACATCGACGATTTAAAGTTGTTAATTTAAATAAAAATTGGTTCATTTTTATTTACACGTATGTTGGTCAATTTTGTTAATGAAAATGACTGCATGACAAAGTGGTGAGGACCGTTATCCGGGAATATATTTTATTCCCAGTGGGGGTATTCTAACATAAGAATAAAAAAAGAAATAGAGATTAAGAAGAGAACTAAAACATTATTTACATAATAAAAGAAATAAAAATATTCCTAGGTTCTCATGTAGAACAACATCGGAAACATGAGATAAAGCAACTCTAGGAACTCAGAGGCTTACCCTTTCGGTATGAATCCACTTCGGCGTATCCGTTTGATCCCAGGGAGCGTTCCTCGTTCGTTTTGATTTAGTTGTGTTTGGTTGGAAAATAAAGTGTTTATTTATCCAAAAGATAATCAGACTCGGGTTCTAAATTTGTTTTAGACTCAAGAATATCTAAGGATTTAAGAAGAAATTTGATTTTAAGATGAAAAAATTTGGGATCCAAATGTGTTTTGGATCCAAGAAAATATTAGAAGAAAAGAAAATATTTTTGTAGTGTTTTCCAATGTTTTTTTTTTCTAAAAAGAAGAATTTTCTTTGAAATTTTCGAGCCCCCTTTAATAAAAAAATGTCCGACTATTTATAGGAAAATCCTAGAAATCCAAAAAAGGTAGGTTTTTTCGACGAGGAGGCTCGCCAGAGCAAGTCTGGCGAGGCTCCTCGCCAAGGACTTTGGCGAGGCTTGCCTCGTCAAGGGCTTTGGTGAGGCTTACCTCGCCCACCTTTGGCGATGTAGGCCCCCGGATCCTGTTTTCCATGGTATTTTTTTGAATTTTTTTGTGCATTTTTATATTTTTTAATTAATTTCTGAATTAAAGGAAAAAAAATAGAAAAATCCTTTTAAATTCAAAGATGAGGAAGACTCCCATTTAAAGATCATCAGACGGTTGAAAATCATGTGATTCGAGGATAAATATCCCGAAAAGCCGTCATCATTGAACGCGCGAGCTGGTACAGAATCCCATGATCATAGCTACCCCTTATGTGATAATTGCTGGTTGTATAACTAGTATTATCATACAAAAAGAGAGTAGGGATAGAGAGAATACCTGACCGGTGTGGTTGGTGACTTCTTGATAACATAGGCCTTCCTTTTTAACTCTGTGTCTTCATAGGGTTATCCGTTCCTTTCTTCGGAATCCCTTGGTCCTTGATGCCCCTCATGGGCGGGTCGACCGTTTCTTGCTGAGGCATCCCTATTATAGTTGGAAGTCGTTTACTTCTCGGCTACGATCATCGTGTGCCCCTTGTGCCTGAATCTGTTTCAAAGGCGACTTGAGTTTCCTTAGTTAGATGTTGACTTGTTTCCTATGGCAAGTTAGAGAAAAAAGTATAATGTTAATACATTATATGATAAATGTTTTAATTATTTGATTGAGTTTATACGAAGCTAACATTTTTGCCCCTTCAATAAAAAATTAAAAAATGATGAATAAATGAGTTAAATGGAAATTCAAGGATGTCTCAAAGATTGCTCCATTGTTTTAGGAGGCTTTTATGATGTTGCAATGTTGACTTTTATGCTTAAGTTAGCCATCATCTTGTTTGTAGATTCCTCATATGGAGGTGGAGTTTCTTGTTTATCGGGACAGTGTTGCCCTAGTTTGGCATCTTCTTTACCTGTAAATAACGTGATGCGTATGTAATGTATGCATGTTTTTATGCATGAATAACATTTATCATATGATGTATGTTCGTCTGTTGTAGGTGTCGTGGGCTTCATTCATTGAAAAGCCTTTTCTTGTGCTGGTGCATGGTTACCCCTAGGGTTTGTCTTGTTAGGGATTCCTTGCATGACTCCCTTGGAGTGACGACCATGGGTTTGTTGAATCAGTTTCGGGTTCAGAACTTGGATCTAGTTTAAGGAAAGTTTGGATGAGTCGTTGATCCCTCATTGTGTCAGCGATGATGGCTTGGAAGCTGTTTGCTTGAAGTGTTGGAGGTACATAATGCCATGTATGTACAGTTCTGAGGAGGAGATGATGAATTTGATATTGGTTCTAACTTCTACATAGATCGCCCTTGTGGGTTTTCAATCTATCGAACCTTGTCTTAATTTTTGCCTGGACAGCCCTTCCAGGTTTTCAATCCAGCAGACTCATTTTTCTTTATTTTTTCATTTTTTTGGATGTTTACTTGCAATGTTCTACCATTGGCATGCAAGCAATCAAAATAAGCATATGCATAAAGATTCAGCAAAAATGACAATTCATTGATGACTTAACAGGGGTATAAATGTTTCAAATGATTTGACTCCTGTCATCAATTATGTCCACAACTTCAGTTGTTATCTCATACAGCATTTCTTATCGATTGGTTGGTGCGCGCACCGCTTTGCTGGCTTGAGGTGTATGTGATGATGAGTCTTGATCATCGATGTTTCTTTCAATGGTGCCATGATTGCCCCACAAATAGTATCGAGCCGTGTGAAGGAGTTGTAGACGTGTTCAACGGTCTAACTCATTTTTATCTTTAACATTGACTTTTGTTTGATTGTCCCATGAATGGTTGTGATCCATGTGATGGAGTTGTTGACGTGTTCAATGATCTAACTCCTCCTTTGTGATATTGCGTCGGTTGTTTGGTCTCATGAATGGTGGTGATGGAGTTGTTGACGTGTTCAACGATCTGACTCCTTTTTTGTGGCATTGCGCCGGTTGATGTGTTCAAAGATCTAACTCCTTCTTTGTAGCATTGTGCCTATTGTTTGGTCTTATGAATGGTTGTGATGGAGTTGTTGACATGTTCACCGATCTGACTCCTTCTTTGTGACATTGCGTTAGTTATTTGGTCCCAAATTACTTGGTTGACATTTTAGCCTTATTCTAGCTCCGATCCTTTCAATCTTTGCGTGCTTCATTCTCTTGGTTGAGTTAGTGGACATTTCATGCTTGGAGATCTTTCCATTGATCTTTTGTCCTTGTATGATGAGGTAATTGCTATCACGCGTCTAAGTACATGTGTTTATCTCTCACTTTCTCTCAATAAATTCAAATCATTTGAATTTATTGTGGGGAATCCATTTATACCCAAATTAATTTCATGACGTGATGTGTCACATGTGCTAAAAACAATATATATGTGCTTATGAGAATTCTTGTTGTCATTGATAGAGTATCAAGCAAATAAACAAAGTTCAATTTATTTAGAAATCATTCAAAAAGCCTTGTAGGCAAAGTAGCTATATGCTAAATTATTACATAATCATTCATCATGGGTTAGT
Organism: Euphorbia schlechtendalii; assembly: GCA_949673415.1. Lineage (NCBI taxonomy): Eukaryota > Viridiplantae > Streptophyta > Magnoliopsida > Malpighiales > Euphorbiaceae > Euphorbia > Euphorbia schlechtendalii. Next base: position 10,531 of record CATIWQ010038243.1, read on the forward strand.
GCCCCCTAGACGTGTCCATGGATTTAAAGTGCTCCATCTGCTCCGCCTTCTCAAACACTTCTTGATAGCTGGAAAAGCTATCAGATCCGAATTTGTTCCTGTAAGGTGGCAGTGTGTCGTTCAGCAGCTTTGTTATCATCTTCGGTAGGGTTAAACGAGTTTGCAGCCTGATCTGTGTGGCAATCCAATGTGTATAGTAGGATTTGAAGCTCTCACCCTGCCTTTACATTATAGCCTCCAGATGTTGCTTTGTGGTTTCCATTTGATAGTTGAAACCATAATGCCCTACCATAATGCCCTAGCATAGCTTGAGTGAGGCTATGTCCAGCGAAAGGTGGCTGTACGTTGACTAGGTGGCCCAAGCTGATGACAAAGAGCTTAGCCATCATCCGTTCACTAACTCTTAATGCTCTCATCACTGTTTGATACTGCATCAAATGAGTGCGCGGTTCGCCAGATCCTACGTACTTCGCAATTTGCTACATTACGAAGTTCAGGGGCAAGCTATCTTCATCCCCGATTGTCGATTGTGCAGGGTATGTGTTCCTTAGGTGGCCACTATGAGTTACCAAGAACTATTTTCATAGTTCTGCCATTCCTGGTTATTGGAGGATGGCGTTCCCTGTGCTTGGGTAAGAGCTATATTACCCCTGGGGGACTACCCCAAAATGGGGCAATTGAGGTGCCTGGAACTGTGAGGCGACTGTCGTACTCCAAGTGGGAATAGGTTGTTGGGTCATTCCTTGGTAGAAAGGCCCTGGTGCAAATGCTGGCTGGACAGTTTATCCAAGGAAGAATGGATTCTGGTTCAGCTGACTTTATCCTATCCCGAACTGATAAAACGTAGTTGGGGGAATCATGAGTGAAGTAGGAGGTCCCCTGTAGGATTGATATTGTTAAGGGTGACCTTCGAGTTGGACACTACATTCTGGACCCTCCCAACGTGTTGGCGAATGAGCGATGCTAGCTGTTCACTGTTGGCAAAGGCATTCAAGGCAGCTACAATCTCGGCGCTCACCAACGACTGCTGAGAATTTTATTCCTTAAGGACAGGTTGATCCTCTCTCATACCTTCTCCTCATGGATTAGCCATGAAAGACATGTGTTGAACTGAATCTTAATCAGAACCTGAGTCCTCACTTGAGTTAGTGTGCGGAACCCCCTCCAGATTGGCCACAATTGGAGAAATGTGGACCAGGCATCGAGCAGGCCTTTTCTAAGCTAAGATACACAAGCAGAGGGTCAGATGTGCATGTAAGATTCGTGACATGACTCGTGATGTGATAAATGCATGAGATGTTTAATGTTATGGCTACATTCACTAGGGGTTAGCATGCTATGATGTAAAATAACATGTATGTCAATCCATTTGAAACAAACAAGTTAGTCGTAAAGATGAAAACATGTGGAGATGAAAATCCAACAATGGGGGTTGGACTTGAGATTTGTACAATGTCTGTGTGACATCGTAATATGAGTGATGTAAGTGAGGTGACTAAGCTACCTATGTGGTAATAGGTTAATGGTTTGAGGTTTTGTACTATGACTAGGTCTCATGGAATGAGGAGGTCAAAATTGTTTCGAGTAAGCAGTGTGACATACCCTAATAAAATGAAAACAACTACGGTATGTAGCTACCTAATGAATGATTTGGTTATTTTACCCAATTAGGGAGGAGTTTTTGGATACCTATGTGGTCATCACTATTTGAGGGTATATGTTGATATGTGAATTATTGCCTCGTGTGGGAGAATCATTCGGGTATGAAGAGTATACCCTTGAAGATTTGGTAAGGTATGATTTTTGAAGTGGGTTCGCCTCGTGTGGGCTTAGGACATCAACTGGGATATCCTTTAATGGTTTTGGGTAGGTATTTGCCCCGTTTGGGCTTTTGGTGTGTATAATTGCCTCGGAAGGGCTGTGAGTTGGATGTCGAGTGGACATTTCAAAGATAATGTGTGGGATTTATTATAGCCCCTTGTGGGCTAAGTGTCGGATGTCAAGTGGACATCATGCAGTAAAAGAAAGATATGTTTGCCATGTACAGGCTAATAGCGGGATGTCAAGTGAACATCTTGCTGAAAAGGGGTAAGTGATGTTCCTAAGTGGTTTTTGTTGTGCTAGGGCGACACGATCTATAGTGTCAAGTGTGCCTAAGTGTATGTGACACCGATGATGATAACATGATTTGTACATTTAATATCATGAGTGTGTGCGTTCAAGTGTCTGCATAAAAAATCATAATTAGCATGACATTTGTTCAGTGGCAAATTGAAAGCAGTATACACATAGCACGTATCATCCAACGTCCAAACTTCCATCCATAAAATTCCCACGTGTAGGGTTTTTGGCTGGTCTCCATCCTTAGTTTGGTTCATCTTAGTACTATGAAGATATTAAGGAGCGCACCTGCAGAAAAATATAATGCATGGTCATTTTTGCAGTGTTTTTCAGTGTTTTTTTTATTCTGAAAAGAAGAACTTTCTCTAAAATTTTTGAGCCCCATTCAATCCAAAAATGTCCGACTATTTATAGGAAAATCCTGGAAATCTAAAAAAGGTACGTTTTTCCAGCGAGGAGGCTCGCCAGAGCAAGTCTGGCAAGGCTTTGCCTCTCCGAATCGGATCCGGTTTTCCACGATGTTGTTTTGAATTTTTTTTATGCATTTTTATATTTTTTAATTAATTTCTGAATTAAAGGAAAAAAAAGAAAAATCCTTTTAAATTCAGAGACGAGGAAGACTCCCATTTGAAGATCATTGGATGGTTGAAAATTGTGTGATTCGAGGATAAATATCCCGAAAAGCCGTCATCATTGAACGTGTGAGTTGGTACAGAATTCTGTGCTCATATATTCTAAAGAATTCTTGTGATGTTTGAGAAACTCGTGGAGGATATTGTAAAAGCTCGTGAAGAAAAGATGTCGAACTCAGAGAGAAAGGCTGAGCTGAAGTGTGGAATAATGAGAGAGGGGAGGCCTATTTATAGGGAGAGGGGGAGCGCGCTACCTCCACAAGGCAAGCCCTAACGGGCTTGCCTTGTGCCACAAGATTGGGCTTGAGAGAAGCTTATGTGCACGCTAGTGGGCTTGCGCTGCGAGATTTTCTGCTCATTGGGCAACCACGCAGACCACTTCGAACATCCCGTGTTCGTTTGGGGCCCACTCGCAATAGGAAAATTCCCTTGCTCTGCACTGTTCAATTTTTCCCTATTTTCTCTTTTATTCCCTTTAATTATTAATTCGGTCCAACTAATTAATAATTCTTTCAACAAATTTGACAAACAAATATTCTTGGCATAGACCCAGTCTATAGGTTCTTTACTCAGTTAGGTAAAGACCCAAAGTGTGTTACCTCATAGGATGCCGAAGTATAGAGCCGGTAGAGGTTAATCTAAACTTAGCTTCCCATCCGGGAACCTTTAAGCTCAGTGTTCTAAACTGATATGGAACCTAATAACTCTAGGTGATCAAATGGGCTTTCTAGAAAAGGTGTATGATCCCCCGATACTTGGAATATCACGTACTTGTGACTTGATTTGGTTCTGCAGTAGTAACCAATACAATACCCTCCATCCATCAGGTTAAGTACCATCTAGTTTATTGAGCTCGGATTAAGTGTCAGCTCATGTAATAGTCGTAGATCTCCTAGAATTAAACTTGTTCATGAAGAACACCACTCGCCATAATCTATCAAGATTGACTAGAAACCCATTCTATCAATCTTATACTCTGATTAGAGGTTTATGAGTGTGTCTCTTCAACAAGGGGTCCTAAGGTATATCTCCCATTATATCACTATATCAGGAGCGATGGATCCCATCTTGACTACGCGGCTTACCAACATGTGATCATCACTATAACGGTAATCATCTGTATCATCCAGATCACCAGGGTATGAATAAGTATGACCCAAAGTACAATAATTCATACATAAGGTAACCAGTATCTTAGGTCTGAGGATACTTGTACTGCTATTGCAATAAGACATGATACTAACACATGCATATAGTTACTTCCGAGTGTCTGTCTTATAACAGTCTCTAATGTATTACCCGAATACATTCATGTGTTAACTCAAGGTACCACCTACAGCTTGTGAGATCGGATTCTTGGATCAAATCCAAGGAGTAAGCCTACACATGCTAGTCTATCCACTTAATTGATGTCCAGTCTCAATGAAACTATGACTAAGGATATTTAGACTATTCATAGTAACATGTATGTGCAGTTCTCACACCATATAGCTCCCACTATATCCTTGCACTTTTACGCTATGAAGTAGTCATGGACTTTATCTCATCAATGCACATATATATAATACTATACATATATGATACTAGCAAGATACATAACTAAATAAAACCACTGATAAATAACAAAAATTCCTTTATTATTAATAATAATAATACGAAACCGTTTGTACATTATAACTAATTAAGATCTATCGCCCTAATTGCCTCTAGGGCATACATCATGTCTAACTAAACCCCACTTGCCATAATGTATCAAGATTGACTAGAAACCCGTTCTATCAATCTTATAATATGATCATAGGTTTATGAGTATGTCACTTCAACAAGAGGCCTTAAGTTATAACTCCCATTACATCACTATATCGGGAGTGATTGATCCCATCTTGACTACACGACTTAACAAGGAGTGATCATCACTATACTCATGATCACCAAGGTATGAATAAGTATGACCTAAATTATAGAAACTCCCATACAAGGTTTTTGGTCCTTAGACAACTTGTAAACAACTACAAAGGGGGGTGAATACGTTTCTTGGTTATTTTTAGATTTATAAAAATTTTTTAACCAAGTTAGGTTTTTAGATGTGTGTTGAGTTATGCTATACTGAGCGGATGTAAAAACTTATAAACTGGTCAGCTTTACTAGACAATCTATCTTCAATCACTTGCTGAGTACTCTACTCACCACCGATTGGTTTTTCAAGAAAAAACACTTTAAGATAAAAAGTATGATGGATGAGATGAATAAAGCTTAATGCGAAAGTAAGAACTTCAACACCTGATTTATCCTAGTTTGGCTCCAACCCCTCCTATAGTCCCCGGATACCTTCTCCGAGCTTAAATCCACTAGAGATCTTTCCTTACTTAGGCGGAGCAGCCTTTATAGCGGGTAGACAGTTTTACAAAAAGTACCTTTCTTTCTAACTACCACTCAACTAAGTTTGAGTACCATTCCCAAACAGACACTCAAGATATGAATAAAAGATAGTGAACTGAATTCAACTTATAAATCGTTGAATCCTTACAATGTTAAATATAAGAGTGATTCTCTCTATTACTACAGATAGGACAATGGATATTTGCTGATTGCTTGAATTTGGAATTTCTTGAAGTTGGGGATATTTGTGCAGAGTTTTAGCTCTTAAAGAAATTCAAGACGATTCACCAAGATGAACATCTACTTTAGTCTTCTATTTATACTTGAAGCTTTACGAAGTAGCTGTTGAAAAATTTTCATCCTTGCAGTTCTTTGATTTCTCTTCACTTCATATCTTCTGAATCTTCCCATTGGAAATAGATTCCAAGAGGTTTGGAGATAGAAATTTTGAACTTTAAGGCGCGATAAAATTTCATAGACAAAATCTCATTTATCTTCAAGAAAATTGATTTGTCAGAGACGCGGGAGAAATGCAACGTGGAATCTTGAGATTGGTTAACAATGCTGATGCTTGCAGAGTCGCATGGAGACACTAAGAAAACAGTACATGATAGAGAATTCCTTTTACCTTGGACTTTAGAGAGGAATCTACAACATTCTGTACTAACACCTTTTGTCTTGTGAGGACCACTAGAAATCTTCTTTAATTTTTGCACTCTTTATCCTGAAAAGCATCTAAAGAATATTCCTTTTCTCACAGAACACGTTAGCAGCACAAGCGTCATTTATTTCTCTAAGTGTCAAACAATATAGCTTTTAATTAATAAAAGCTAACTCAGCACGACTGAGTTGATATCTTTCTAAACTATGTAGTACTCGGCATAGACTCAGCTTTTCTTACTATAAATTGTAACTTAATTAATTACTCAACAAACTGAGTTCTTTTTCCTTAAACAACTCAAGTCAGCTTCATTAATTAAGAGTATACTTTGTACTCAATTAGTTTCACTATACTAGACAGTTTGCTATTTCCAAAATGTTTAAGTACTGTGAAGTACTATTAACTTGGGTTCAACAATCTCCCACATTTTAGATAGATAGTAAACTAGGTAGTAGAAGAGATTAATTCAATAAGATAGCTTAAAGATATCAAGAATACCTGGAAACTGATGTAAGACTCATTCATGCTGAGTGACTTCCCTTAGTCAGCTTCAACTCCCCCATACTGAGTGAGTCTTTGATCGCAAGATTTTGACTATACTCATTTCGATAAGCTTATATTCAGTAGCGTTGTCAAAAACCTTGATCCCCACTTTTCTACTGATAAGATAAAAGTTCAAAATACGAACAGGTGTTGTCAATACCGCTTATCAACTAGAAAAATGATAACCACTGCAAGTATACAGTTTCGATGTTGTTTTGAAAGATATCGATCCCACAGGGAAGGAATTCGGTTCTAAGGACCAACTAGAGTTACGGAATAAAAGAAATAAGATAATTTGTATTGGAGGGTTTGGATGGTAGACTGATGAAAAGATAGATGCATGAACAGATTAGAGAAGATGTAAACTATATAGATATTCCCTAAGAACAAGTATAGTAGAGAAAAACATGCAAAATCATCAAGAAGATTTCATACACTAGATAACTTCAAAAAACACGATTCTAGACTCCCAAATATTCAATAATTCACCACAGATCAACACATGAAATGACTTTTCTAAATCTAGGGTAAACGAATTATGACACATATAAAAACCTGGATAACATTATTACTATTCTTAGTACAGGTTGCTCTCACATAGCCATATTTAGCAAGTTACCATTCAAAAAATGTTGGATCACTAAACATCATTATAATCATAGATCCAGTGATTATACACAATCTTGTTAACCCCGAAATTACTCTTAAAGTCAACTCGAAAGCATATAACTTTATTAATATAGATGACGCAAGACGAAATACTCGTTATGACACATAGACATATCATAAACTTCAAAATAGAAAGTATAAGTAGAAAATAAAGTAAAGTTGTAAGGTATGCAAGTGAAAGCTAAAGTTGATCAAACTGTATCCACTCTTTAATGGGAGTCGTCAATTCTTGCAATTCCTGCGTCTACTTTGAATTTAGTCTTAACTCGTACAAAACCTCCGCTAGGATGCTATTCTTTGTGAATATCGAACAAATGAATGTTGAAGAATGAAAACTTTTATTGATAAGTGCTTTGCAATTACATTCATACAATAAACGCTCGCATTTGTGTAGAAATCTAGTGATCGAAATAAGTATCGAATCACTTATAAATTTTTCTCACTAAGACTTTGAACTTAGTGAAATCTATATATTTTCACTCTCTATCTATGCATGCATACTATCATTCAATGCCTTCTACTCATGCCATACATAACCCAAACGAAATTGGTGTGATTTGAACCCTATTTATAGAGTGTGAAGGGTTGTGTCTATCCAAACAAAGAGTCGTATCCATTGGCAAAGGGTTGCATCACTTCAATATGATTGGATGTAAGGTTTCATCCTCGACTATAATGAAAAGACACCTTTTCATGGTTGGTTGACTTCCAAAAGGTGTCTTTTCTCCTGACAGTTAATGGCGGTTGATTGTTCTTATCTGTCGATTGGTAGTTGAGAAGAGTTGACCAATAACCATCATAAGTCGTGAGCGCGATATATGTGTCATGATCATGACTATTGGTTGGAAACTTTATGCTTGCGACGAATGATAAATCACGACCGCAAATGGGGGTCACGATCGTGACATTTGCTTTTCTTCATGATTCTTCTTTGCAATTTTACCGATCTTTGAAAGCTTCGATCCTGAGTCATTTCCTTATGTTCTATGCATATTTTTGCACATTTTTCACTCTTTTTACATAGAATTCCATCTTTGATCGTTTCACTCCCAAGATTCATCTAGTTTCTACACTTGCATAAAAAACAACTACATACCACGTGAAATCTTTTATATGAAGTATAAAATGACTTTAAACCATATCATTTTATGAGTAAAAATATCAAGATAATAAGTGTAATTATACACTTATCACACCCCCACACTTAACTTTTGCCTTGTCCTCAAGGTAAACACAATAGAAGCGTATAAAATAGTAATTCAAGTTCATACCTCATTTGGCGAAAGACTATCGTAGTGAGTACCACATTCCCATGTTGTATAAAGTTCAAGAAAAAGTTCAAAATTTCCCACAAATTAGTATTGTAATTTATATAGTCCAGTTGCATACCTTTTCTCTTAATGGAGGGCCAACCGAATCGCGTCTTCATATAAGCGTTATATGCTCGCTCGAATATTTCCTTCTCTCAAGTATAGTATAAAGTATAAAGGACAAAAGTAGCATGCTTAGTTTGATCTCAAGGCATTTTTAGGTAACCTAGGATGTTAAACACTCTTAGTGGTTGCATTTGATGCTCCATACCACTCTCCCCTTTTTTAGTGGTTGCATTTTATGCTCCATACCACTTTCTGTTATTTTTTTCTTTTAAGCATATTTTTTTAAGTACAGATTTTTACTTTGCACCCATTTTTCATGCTATGCTACTTTTTTTTCACTCATTGAATGGTTGTAGTTTCTGCTTCGTATCATTCCTCACCTTTTGCATAACTCATTGGTTATCCTCTCTTTCTTTTGATTTTTCTCTATTAATACCCTCATCCTTTATCGATCACTTTCAAAGTATTATGGCTTCAGTTTCCCAACACTTGAAACACACTCAATACTTATAGGATGTATTCAAGAATAGCATATAAAACTCATAGTAAGAACACTACCGGATATTACTCCACTACTAACTTATCGGTAGCTTTAAACTAAAACTATATAACTTATACTAATAGCATTGAAATTATATTGAAACTTACTTGGAATGTTAATATTGAATGTTACTCACAACTCATCCTTTCCAAATGCTAAATGTTGTGCACAAGCGCTCACACTCTCAACCTGCACTCAAACTCGAAACATTTTTGTTCGAAATTTGCACTAACATAATGCTTGAAATACCTAACACTCACAATAACCTTAAAACATATGTTAGTATAGTATAGGTATAGATAATGTATAAATAACACAACCAATGTCCTCATTGTGAGAGACCTTATTAAAATCTAAAACTAAACAAACAACTAGTCTAGAAATTTGAAAAAGAAAAATAAAGAAAAGAGTAAACCCATTTTTAATGAGAAGGAGAATCCGGAGGACTAGGAGTAAATTGGCAATTTTGTTTTCTAAAGAAGGATAGTAATTTTCGAATCATAGATTTATTACTATTCTTTAGAATTTTCATATCCTTTTTCATTACTCCAAGTTCCGCTTGGCAATTGTCCAATTTTTGCTGCATACTCGCCTTCCAATCTTTCAGAGCTTCGTCTTCTTCTACTTCTTCTTCGATCATTGGAGCCTTGCTAGGATGATGTCTAGCAGTTTGATCAGATGGCCCGATGGAGGAATCTTCATGAGTGGAGATTAGTCTTGTCTTGATTTGGCTTTGGAGGTTGTTGTTGAGGTTGTTGATGATGTGGAGTAGAAGGAGGATATTGAGATCGCCTAGGAAGAGATCTCTTATTGAGGCTTGCCGTTCTAAGAGCATCTTCAGCTACCTTCTCCCCCTTTGATATCTAACCCTTCACAATTTATTCTAAGCAGACAATAAAGTCATCAAGGGCAGCTTAGAAATCCTCTAGCTGAACGATTATCTGCGATGATATCTCCTACACCAACTACTGCTTACCTTTTGAAGTTAAGAACTCCTAATCATTAAGCTCTCTGACAAGGAGATGATGACATCTAGAAAGGTGCGCTATCTGATCGAATCCTTGGCACGTGAACTATTGAAAGTATTGAAGCAAAGCTCTGAAGTTTGCTACAGAGAGTGCAATCTTTAGTTGCGCTTCTTTGTTAAGGATCTTGTGTCCAATTGATGATATACACCAAGCTAGGGTCCATAATTAATATCCTTAGCATCCGATTCACCAGTTCTGATCATAGTCCCAACATTCTTCTATAGATCTTTCACCATGGTCTTGATGTTATTTAGCTTGGTGTGAATGGTCATACCAGTCTCTGGGCAGAGTGATTCTGTAGGTGGAAGGCTTGGAGTTGGCATCTTAGGAAAGATCTTGCCCATGGTAGTAATCAGGAACTTCTGAGAAGCAGAGATCTTTGCATCCGTGTTCTCACTAACTTCTTTGCTAATATTGTCTATCTTAGAATGGAGAGAGTTGAGATTTAGCATAGGCTTCTTATCCACCTTGGATGATATATCAGTCAGCAACTTCACCATTTAATCTTGTTTATTATCATAATTCATCAAGAACTTTGACATGGTCTTTAAAACCTTCACCATGTTATGGCCTATATCCTTGGTAGTTTCAACTTCCTTGAGCACATTGTCAATCTTGTGATTGGTGCTCCTATTTATTTTGACTTGTTCCTCTCCGAATTTATGGAGTTGTATTACTTGAGTTTCCATATTGTAACTCAAGGAACTCAGTTACTTAGTAGCAACATCCATGCTACCCTTTATCTTTCCTGTAACAGCGTTAGCTAGTGTAGTAGACGTGGGGATAGATGAGATTGTTGCGCCAAGCTGGGCTGTAGACTTAGATAATCCGGTTAGGATCACAACCATGTTATCCACCAAACAATTGGCGCTTTCTTTCGCTAAATGATTTTGAATCACAAACAAACTACCCTGAATCTTCTCAAACTCCTTGAAGTAGAGAGACTCAGTAGGCAAGCTTGTGTGCTCTTCGAACTTAGGCAGCTTAGCCTTGGGTTTGGAAGACAAGCTTGTCAAGTATATTGCTAACTGCTCCATCCAACTCAATAAAAGTTTTGAGAGTTGGGAATTTCTCCCTTGCCAACTCCCTTATCTGTGCTAAGATAGATGCATCATCCATGTCTCTTGGACTAGCTCTGTGTTGGGTTTAGGTACTTCATGGGCTATGTAATTTACCTCAATATTCTGACCACTTATGTTTCCTTACTGAGCGTAGTTCTCAACATTAGGAACTTCCCTAACCAGAGGGGTTAGAGGGGTAGGTTTAGAAGTTTGTACATTTGAAGAAGTAGAAGGAATGGTTTTAGTCTTTTTAGGAGAAATGGAAGGTATGATATACACACATGTATGTGTTTGTGTTTATGTTTGGGTTTGTGTTTAGGGAAGAAAAGAAGTAGAAGTTTGAGTATTATTTATTGAAGAGGGTTGTAGAGAGAAAGAATAATGACTTTTAGTGGGAGCAGAAGGGATATTTACTAGGGAATTTTGGTTATTAATAGGAGAGGAAGGTATAATGACAAGGGGATTAACAGCATTAGGAGGAGGAGAATTTATAGAGGAAGGTATTTCAGTTTCTACAGAGGAAGAAACTGGGGTATTTATAGAAGAATTTGGTTGAGGATTTATAGAAGAAAGGGGGTAGGATTTAGGGGTACCTCTTGGTTAGCTGTTTAACTCAAGGATGGGCCAGCTTGAGGTATCTCAAACTGAGTAGAGGTTTCCTCAGTGTGAGTAAAATTAGGTGTGGGGATGTAGAAATTAGGATGATCAGACTCTTCCTCAATAAGATGGAGGGTTACTCCAACATCCTCATATGCACATTCTTCTATAGGAGCCGGTTGGTGGTAGATCACTTTTGTTGAGTGCCCTTAGCTTTGGCAATTGCTTTGTTAAGTTCAACGGCAGCTCCAGGACTTGTTGTTTCCTCATCCTTCAATTTCTTAGCCTCGCCCTGCTCCTCCGATTCTTAAGTGATAATGAATTTGCACTTTCTTTATCGCAAGGTTTCCTCAGCCTAAATCTCATCCTCTTTTTCCTCAACCTACTGCTCAACTTACAGCTTCGCCTCATCTTCTCTCCAAGTGCTTATTTTAGCCTTCATTTACTTCCTTTATCTATGGGGCTGAGCAAGGACTTCATCAAATTTTGGCTTGGTTGGGCTCTTTTTACGAGCCTTAGAAGAGGCAGCCTTGGTTTGGGAGAGGAAGCGATGATGGAAACTTACTACAAGATGCTGGAGGTTGATAGATGGTCTCTTGAGTTCTCGCTTCCTTTGAAGTCCACCATAAACTCATCTTCTTCCTCCTTAGGGATGTCTACAGGTACTACTATCGGTACACACTTAACCTTTCACTTTTGATGTGCTTTATTGTACCTAATATGTACCTAATCATGACACAATTTGGTGCAGTGATTGTGGTCGAGCTTCTTCTTCACTAGTAGCACTGTGTCACTGAACTTCCCCAAAAATTATGCAATGTCCACCTTTGCTACCCTCATCAATTCGGTGATGAGGTAACCATAGTGGTAGATAGTAGTCATCTTTGTAAAGTGGTAAAAAAATCACCATAGGCCAATTAAGCCTCTTATCCTCTACCATATGGTAGACCGCACACATCTCGAAGTAGGTGCAGCTTGACACTAATCCAATTTTTGGTAGCAGCAGCTTCACCACTAGCTTGTAGCATGCTCTCATGGTTAAGATCATCCCGCTTGCTACTATCTCTCCAAAAATGTAATTGTTGGGGAGCTCCCAATCTTCAAGAATGATCACCAAGTCCTCATCACGAGTCCTATGGAGTTGAGTGGCTTTATGAGGCATGTTCAGAATGCTCCAAATCAGCCTTGAGCAAATTAGGGTTGATTTTTCTCCAAAGTCCACCAGCAAGACATCATTGAGACCTTGAATAGTATAGAGGTGAGAGTAGAATGCCCTAATTTACCCAGCAATTATAGGTCCTTCTATCTGTAGAAAGGAACTCAGGCTTTGCTACTTGATGGCCCTATGCATGATTTGAATTCTGAGAAGACTCATAATCGACTTCATACATTGGTCTAAACTCTAAATTATCAGCCCAATCCACCTTTGTGAACAGAGTTCCAGCCTCTAATGTGAGCTTCTCCATCTTGCCTTCGATGTTAATAATGAGCTTCTACACGGTTGTGGTGTTGAGTATGAATATGGTTCTTGTGATCGCCATTCGAGAAGTTAAAGGAATTTCTGAGAGAAAAGGAATTAGGGTTCTTGAGCTCTGAATTATTTGAATTCGTAAAAGTAAGTAACCTCTCTCTTCATCTCCTTCAGCTTTTATAAACCTCTTGAGATGGCGATGATACATGGCGCTTTCTGAGATTAATACTTGATTAACTGCCTTAGTAAACCGGTGAGTTTAGCAAAAGATGGTTCCAATTCAAAAGCACATTTTTTTCAAAATGTAGGCTTTGATTTTAACCGCTAAACTGTATCTCACACTGTTACTTTAAATTTTGGAAGATGTTAAACACATGTCATCTCCTTGCTGAAATAAGGCTCGATCTTCAACACTTATCCAAATTTCTAATTTGTTCATTCTTCTTCTTCACTACAGCGGGTTCACCATACCAATGAGTTGCCTTAGGATATTGAATTGTTCCTTTGGCAATGGTTTAGTGAATATGTCAGCACGTTGTTCCTATGAAGGAACATATTCTAGCTTAACATCTCCCCTTAGCACATGATCTCTAATGAATTGATGTCTAATGTTAACATGCTTCATCCTACCATGCTGAATGAGATTCTTAGATAGGTCAATTGCGCTCTTGTTATCACACATAACTTCAAGGCACTTTGACTTAATACCATAATCTTCTAGTTTCTACGTAATCTATAGCAGTTGTGCTACGCAACTTCCTTTGGCCATATACTTAGCCTTTGCTGTACTAAGCGCAACAGAAGTTTGCTTCTTGCTATGCCATGACACTAAGCATTTTCCAAGGAAATGGCATCCTCTTGTGGTGCTTTTCCTATCTAGTTTTTCTCTTCCATAATCAGCATTTGTGAATCCTCTTGGAGTTAAATCAGAGCTATTGGGATACCATAGACCTTCTTCAATAGAACCTTGCAAGTACCAGAGAATTCTCTTCACATTTGCTAAATGAGATTCTCTGGGATCAGCTTGATAATGAGCATAGTAGCACATAGCATATTGTATGTTTGGCCTACTAGTTGTAAGATAAAGAAGAGAACCAATGATTCCTCTGTAGAACTTGCTGTCTACAGGTTTTCTAGCTTCATCTTTACTTAAGATATCATCAATAGCCATAGGAGTAGACATTGACTTCGAATGCTCCATGTCAAACTTCTTCAAGACTTCTTTAACATACTTCGCTTGACTGATAAAGATTCCATCTTTAGTTTGCTTACCTTGAAGACCAAGGAAAAAGTTGAGCTCTCCCATCATAGACATTTCAAACTCACTTTTATTTACTTGCTGAATTCTTTACACAGCTTCTCATCAGTTGCTCCAAATATGATATCATCAACATATATTTGGACCAACAATACATCTTCTTTTCTTCATTGGATAAACAGAGATTTATCTGCATTCCCTCTTTCATAGCCTTTGCTGATCAAGAAATTTGTCAATCTTTCATACCAAGCTCTTGGAACCTATTTCAACCCGTAGAGAGCTTTCTTCAATTTGAAGACATGCTCAGGATTCTTTGGATCTTCAAAGCCAGGAGGCTGGCGAACATACACTTCTTCTTAAATGAATCCATTCAGGAATGTGCACTTGACATCCATTTGAAACAATTTGAAGTTCATATGAGATGCAAAAGCACACAATATTCGAATAGCTTCAAGCCTGGCTACAAGAGCATTAGTCTCATCGTAATCAATACCTTCTTGCTAATTGTAGCCTTGTGCAATAAGCCTAGCTTTGTTCTTGATAACATAACCATCTTCATCTAGCTTGTTCTTGAAAACCCATGGTTCCGATAATTGATTTCTCTTTAGGCTTAAAAACTAGATCCCAAAACATCATTGCACTTGAACTGATCCATCTCCTCTTGCATTGCAATTATCCAATAATAATCTCCTTTTGCATCTTCAAACTTCTTGGGTTCAATCAATGAGAAGAAAAGCTGGATGAATTATCATCCTGTTGAGCTAACCTCGCGTCATCACCGGATTATGAACATCATCAACAATGGTGTCTAGTGGATGGTTGCGATGAGCTCTAATTTCCCTCGGTAGACTCAGATCAACTGCTAGAGGATCGATAATGGGTTACTAAGGTGGAGATTGATCTTCGCCATCATTGAAGTTGATAGATAGATCATCATCATCTTTGACTTCCTCAGCTTCAGGTACTTGTGCTGGGTTGGGCAGTATAGAGAGTGTCATACTGAGTGGATTTGCTTACTAAGTTACTCCTTTGTCTTCATCAAATATACATATATCTGATTGTTAATTTCATCCAAATCTACATGCGTAAACTCCTCTAATAGGCCAGTTCTTTTGACATATTTTCTGTATACCCTACTGTTAGTTGAGTATCCCAGAAAGATACCTTCATCAGACTTAGGATCAAACTTACCTAGTTACTCCCTGGTGTTAAGAATAAAGCATCTACAGCCAAATGATTTGAGATGACCAATCTTAAGCTTGCGCCCTCGCCAAAGTTCATAGGGTGTTTTTTCCATAATTGAGCGAATTAAAACCCGATTCAAGATATAACAAGCTGTGTTAATAGCTTCTTTTACAAGCACTTTGATAGAATATTATCACTCAGCATGGATCGAGCCATTTCAACTATGATTCTATTCTTTCTTTCTACAACTCCATTTGTTGAGGCATATAGGGAGAAGAGAAGTTGTGGTCAATACCATGTGCTGAATAGAATTCTTCAAAATGGAAGTTCTCAAATTCACGTCCATGATCACTTCGGATTCTACTGATTTTAGCTCCTATTTTGTTCATTATCTTATTACTGAGCTTGATGAAAGATTCATATGTTTCTTCTTTGCTACTCATCAAGACTACCCAAGTGAATCTCATTAAGCCATCTACAACAAACAACGAGAATCTTTTACCACCCATGCTCATAGGCTGAACTAGGCTAAAAAGATCTAGGTGGAGGAGCTCCAACGGTCGCTTTGTTACTAGTGATTAATTAACCTAAATGATTTCTTAACCTGCTTACCTAGTTGGTAAACTGAGCACAGTTTATCCTTTTCAAAGTTGATGCTGGGTACACCCACAACTAATTACTTTTTGACCAGCTTGGATAGAATGTTCATATTTATATGACCCAACCTTCTATGCCAAAGCCACGAATTATCCTCCTTAGAAACAAGACACACATTAGTGGAGCCAGGGAATAAATCAATCATATACACATTGTTGATTCTATTAACAAAGAGAATAGTAGAATCAATCTTACAATCAATAGCTGAGCAGCCTGTTGAGTCGAATGTAACCTTTATGCCTTTATCACAAATCTGGGCTACACTAAGCAAGTTGAACTTGAGTCCTTTGACCAGAGAACCTCTTCGATTGAAGGAGAGACACCAACAATGTCATAGCCTACAATCTTGCCTTTTTGGTTATCTCCAAAACTGACACTTCTATTTCTTTTCTACACCAATGAGATGAACTAGATTTCATCTCTCATAATATGCCTTGAGCATCTACTATCCACATACCACATTCTAGAGTCATCAACGTATCTAAGGCTCACTTGTAAAACAGTTACATTTTCTTAGGTACCCATGCTTTTGAGCTGGGTCCTCCTTTGTTAGCGGTGCTTAGGTTAATCCAAACATACTTGTTAAAATAACTATTTTTATGCCTATAGAAACTATAGCATGTCCAGCTTTCCCATAAAAGCCACATGCCGTTTTTGCTTTGGGTTGGCTCGCTTTCTTTTATTTAGAAGAATTCTTCCCCTTAGAATTGCGAGTTTGGTTATTAAGAGTTTGATTGTTGGCTGGAGAGGAACCCATTCCTTCTTTAAAGCTGTGATTTCAGCAGTCAACTCATCTAATTGCTTAGTGAACTTGCTAACATGACAATCCTGATACTCAGCTTTTTCTTGAAGGAAGCGGATATTAAGAGATAAGGAAGCGAAAGTGTCTTCCTGATCTTCACTTCTCCTCACTAGCTCCTTGATGTTTTTCATCAACTTGTTAGTCAATTTCATAATGTAAAAGAGAGCCTCGATGAATTCTTAAATTGATAAAGGAATTTCAGGATGTAACTCAGTTTGAGGAGCCTTTCTCTTGTTGCGCTCAGCTTCAGAGTCAGCAGCGGTTTGATCTCTACCTTAGGTAGATGCTGAGCCTTCACTCCTTTCATTCTCGATGGCCATAAGACAAAGGTTGGCAGAATCAGTTGCTTCCTCATCGGACGATGATGGTTCTTCTTAATCATTCCAAGTGGCAGCAAGTGCCTCATTCTTCTTAGTGAACCTCTTCTTGAATCTGTCCCTCTTAATCCTCAGACACCTTGATTAGATATGGCCTTTTTCTCCATAGCCAAATCATTTAATATCTTTGTTATGCTCTTTCTTGAGTCCTTCCTCAGCTCCATGCCGGTGCTGAGTTGACTCGATTTTAGCAAGAAACTTCTTATTGTTGAAATTCCTATCCTTCTCATGAAGCGCTTGAAACGCCTAGTTAGAAGGGCCATTTGCTCATCAGAATCGTAGCTTGTGGATTTGTCAGAGGAATTAGCTTTCAGGACAATGGCTTTGCCCTCTCTTTCCTTGCCTTTACTCCTTTTTGAGTCATCAGAATATTATCTCAAAGACATCTCATGAGTTAGCAAGGTGCCTATCAACTCATCATAGCTGTAGGTCTCAAAATCATGAGCCTCCTCAATTACGCTTTTCTTGGAATCCCACTCTAAGGAAAGAGTGCGGAGAATCTTCTTCACCAATTCTTCCTCGGTGAACTCCTTATCTAATCTCTTCAGTTCATTAACGATGTTAATGAACCTGGTATCCATGCTTTGAATACCCTTTCTGCCGCCCATTGAGAACATCTCATACTCCCTCAGCATGAGATTGATCTTTGACTCTTTGACCTTGTCTATCCCCTCATAGGTAATCTCTAACTTCCTTCAGATTTCCTATGCTATCTCGCAGCCCGAGACCTGTTCACCACTTTTCTACTGATAAGTAACTTTTTCGTAAAGATTTTGGCTATATATTAATGGTGCCAAAAATTTGTTCACGTAAATTATAGGTGTTGTCAATACCACTTATCAAGATAGAAAAATGATGATAACTATGAGCGGGCGACATGGAGCGGTGGGCCGAGAACGCGCGGAGGTGAGAGGCGCAGTCCACCGGGGTGTTTAAAAAGAAAAGCACTGGGTCATGGGACCTGGGAAAAGGTTGAAAGAGAGAGCAAAAACATTTTAGATTGGTTCAAACTCGAATCAGCCATCTCTTAGTGTGGAGTTGCCACCTGGATTAGCTCTTTCCAGGAATTAGAGTCCTGTGAAGCTTAACGTCCGAGGGATGACCCACTAAGACACAGAAATTCTGGTCCCAGATAAGTTGCTTTTTTCTCATTAGATCACATTATATTACATCTACAGAAAACCCTCTTTTTTTGTTATGCATATTCGCACTTAGGTCGTTTTTAGACTTTATATGCATGATTCGTATTGCAAAATAATAAACCATCCACAAAGCGGAATAATAAACCATTCACAAGGTAGTAAATAAATGCGGAAAGTATATGCGGAAAATAAAAATCACAAGGCTTCCAAAAATAAGGGGATGCAACCGCCTGCTAACCTATTAATTACATTTCCTCAAAAATATGTGTAATACCCGAAGGAAAAATAAAATCCTAAACATACATCTAACCTGCATCTACAAAGTTTAGCACAGGGGATATCACATATGTTCGATTTGATTTCAGTAAGCCCCGTGTGGCCTAATTAAAACATCGATGGTTCAAAGTTGTTATTTTAAATAAAAATAGTTCATTTTTATTTACACATATGTTGATCAATTTTATTAGTGAAAATGATCGCATGGCAAAAGGTGAGGTCTGTTGTCCATGAATAATTTTAATTCCCTTCATTGGGGTATTCTAACATAAAAATTAAAAAGAAATAAAAGATGAAGAAGAGAATTACAACATTGTTTACAATAATAAGGAATAAAAATAATTTCGAAGTCCACAAATACAGATAAGAAAGAGATGAACCAGAAGATGAGCATGGAATTCGTAGTTTTAGGAACTCAGAGGCTTGCCCTTGCAGTATGAATCCACTTCGGCGTATCCGTTCGATCCCCGAGAGCGTTCCTCGTTCATTTTTGTAGTTATTGTGGTAATTGGAAAATACGTGTTTATTTATCCAAATGATAATCAAACTCAGGTTCTAAATTTGTTTTAGACACGAGAATATCTGACGATATTTTTAAGAAATGTAGGAAGAAGAATGATTTGAAAATAATCAAGATTTGGGATCCAAATGTGTTTTGGATCTAAATTATTCAAAAGAAATTGAAAGAAAATATTTTTGGTGTTTTTCTCGTTGTCTGTATTTTTTTATCTGAAAAAGAGAATTTTTCTCTGAAATTTCTAGCCCTGATTATAAAAAATGATCCGACTATTTATAGGGAAAATCCTAAAAATCCAAAAAGGTAAGTTTTTCCAGCGAGGGGTCTCGCCGGAGAAAATCTGGCGAGGCATATGCCTCGCCGAAGCCTTTTGGCGAGGTTTGCCTCGCCCACCTTTGGAGATGTTTGCCTCGCCCACCTTTGGTGATGTTGGCCCCCGGATCCTATTTTCCGTGATGTTTTTGTTTTTTTATATAATTTTAATTAATTTCTAAATTAAAGTTCTTTTAAATTCAGCGATGAGGAAGACTCCCATTTGAAGATCGTCGGAAGGCTGAAAATTATGTGATTCGAGGATAAATATCCCGAAAAGCCATCATCATTGAACGCGTGAGCTGGAACAAAATCTCATGCTCACAGCTGCCCCTCGTGTGATCATAGCTGGTTGACCAGTATGATCACACAAAACGAGCAGAGGGATTGTGAATATACCTGACCGGTGCGGTTGATGACTTCTTGTTCCCAATTGGTGATGACATAGGCCTTCTTTGCTGGCACTATGTCTTCATAGGGTTGTCCATTTCTTTCTTCAGAATCCCTTAGGTACTTGGTGCCCCTTATGGGCGGATCGACCGTTTCTTTCTACTGCATCCCTTTAGTGGTTGGTAACCGTTTCATTCTTCAGTTGATAAATGAGACTGTTTCATTCTTCAACCATAGAGATAACCATTTCCTTCTTCGGTTATATTTCCTTAATAGGATGTTAACTTGCTTCCTATGACAAGTTAGAAAAAGATAATGTTAATATATTTTATGATGAATATTTTAATTATTTTATTGAGTTTATGCAAAGCAAAAATTTTTTTGCCTCTTCAATCAAAAAATTAAAACATGATGAATAAATGAGTTTGAGAAGAAATTCGGAGGTGTCCGGGAAATTGCTCCGTTGTTTTAGGAGGCTTTTGTGATGTTGCAACGTTAACTTTAAGCTTGAGTGGGCCATCGTCTTGTTTTTAGGTTCCTCATGTGGAAGTTCTTGTTTATCGGGGATAGTGTTATCCCAGTTCGGCATCATCTTTATCTGTAAATATCATGATGTGAATGTAATGTATACATGTTTTTATGCATGAGCAATATTTATCATATGATGTATGTTCATCTGTTGTAGGTGTCATGGGCTCTGTTCATTGAAGAGCCTTTTCTTGTGCTGGTGCATGGTTGCCCTTAGGGTTTGTCTTATTGGGGATTCCATTGATGACTTCCTCAAAGCGACGACCATGGGTTCGTTGAATTAGGTTCAAGTTCATAGCTTAGATCTGATTTGAGGAAAGTCTGGATGAATTGTTGATCCCGCATTGTGTCGGTGATGATCGCTTGGAAGTCGTTTTGCTTGAAGTGTTGAAGGTATATGATGCCTCATACCGTTCCGAGGAGGAGATGATGAATTTGATATTTCTTTTGTTCTAAGTTTTGCATAGATCGCCCTTGCGGGTTTTCAATCTATCGAACCTTGTCTTAATTTTTGCATGGACCGCCCTTTCAGGTTTTCAATCCATTAAACTCATTTTTCTTTATTATATATATTTTTTATATTTACTTGTGACATTCTACCATTGGCATGCAAGCAATCAAAATAAACATATGCATAAAAATTCAGCAAAAATGACAATCCATTGATGAACTTAATAGGGGTATATATGTTTCAAATAATTTGACTCCTGCCATCAATTAGCCTTTTCAGGTTTTCTAACCAATGTGGTTCTCTCGATGTCCTGAGTTTTACCTGACCCGGCCTTTCGGGTTTTCAACTCAGCGGACTATTTTTCTAGTTTGAAAAGAAGCCTTAATTTTTACTCAACTAACCGAGTGTTAATTGGCAGGATAAATACAAATTTATTTTTTATTCATACTGTTTTTCATTGATTTATTTCTTTCACCTATGCGTGATAACAATTGTGTAAGACTTGGTAGATTTGGTAGATCAGTCATTGTCCATGTCTACGACTTCATTCGTTGTTTCATTCAGTGTTTCTGATCGATTGGTTGGTGCTCGGGCTGCTTTGCTAGCTTGACGTGTATGTGATGATGAGTCTTGATCATCGGCATTTCTTACGATGATTGCCCCACAAATAGTAGCGAGCCATGTGAAGGAGTTGTTGACGTGTTCAACAATCTGACTCCTTTTTATCTTTAGTATTTTGTTTGATTATCCCATGAATTGTGGTGATCCATGTGATGGAGTTGTTGACATGTTCAACTATCTGACTCCTTCTTTGTGTTATTGCGCCGGTGGTGATGGAGTTGTCGATGTGTTCAACGATCTGACTCCTTCTTTGTGGCATTGCGCCAGTTGTTTGGTCTCATGAATGGTTGTGATGGAGTTGTTGACGTGTTCAATAATCTGACTCCTTCTTTGTGACATTGCGCCAGTTGTTTGGTCCCAACTTGCTTGGTTGAAATTTTGGCCTTCTTCTAGCTCCGATCCTTTTGATCTTTGCATGAGTCAGTGGACGTTTCGTGCTTGCAGATCTTTCCATTGATCTTTCATCCTTGTATGATGGGGCGATTGCTATCACGCGTTGTCTAGGTACATGTATTTGTTTCTCACTTTCTCTTAAGAGTCAAATCATTTGAATTTATTATGGGGAATCAAATTATACCCGAATTAATTTCATGACATGATGTGTCACATGTGCTAAAAATAATATGTATATGTTTATGAGAATGCGTGATGTCATTGATAAAATATCAAGCAGATAAATAATGTTCAATTTATTCAAAAATAATTCAAAATAAGCCTCGTAGGCAAAGTAGCTAAATGTTAATTTACTACATAATTATTCATCACGGGTTAGTGCCCCTCATAGGTGTCCATGGATTCGAAGTGCTCCATCCGTTCATCCTTGTCAAACACTTCTTGATAGCTCGAGAAGATGTCTGATCCAAACTTGTTCCTATTTGATGGCAGTGCACCGTCTAGAAGCTTGGTTATCATCTCTGGTAGAGTTAAGCGAGCCCTAAGCCTGACCTGTGTGGCCATCCAGCGTGCATAGTAGGACTTAAAGCTCTAGTCTTGCTCCTGCCTTATAGCCTCCAGTTGTTGCATTGTGGTTTCCATCTGAGAGTTGAAACCATAATGCCCCATCATAGCTTGAGCGAGGCTATTCCAGTCAGTAGCTATGTCCAACGGAAGGTGGCTGTACCATTCGTTGACCGGGTGGCCTAAGGTGATGATGAAGAGCTTAGCCATCATTCGATCACTGACCCTCAATCTCATCACCATCTGATAATGCGTTAAGTGAGCGCCCGGGTCGCCAGATCCTACGTACATCTCAAATTGCTGCATTGCGAAGTTTGAGCGTAAGCTGTCTTCATCCCCGATTGTTGGTTGTGCCGGGTATGTGTTCCTTAGGTGGCCACCGTGAATGGCCAAGAACTGTTGCCATAGTTCTGCCATTCCTGGATATTGGAGGATGGCATTCCCTGCACTTGGATAAGAGCTATATTGCCCCTGGGGATATGCTGCAAAATGGGGCAGTTGAGGTGCTTAGAACTGTGAGGTGACCGAATTACTCCAGTTAGGAATAGGTTGTTGGGTCATTCCTTGGTAGAATTGCCCTGGTGCGAATGCTTGTTGGACAGTCTGTCCAGAGAAGAATTGTGAAGGATTGGCAAAGTTATATCCTGGCTGCCCAATCTGAGCCTGGTTAAGCTGACTTTGTCCTACCCCGAACTGTTAAATGGCAGTAGGAGTTGAGGATACTACATGCGAGGTAGGATGCCCCCCTGTTGGATTGATGTTGCTGAGGGGACCTCTGGGCTGGACACTGCATTTTGGGCCCTCCTGACTTATTGGCGAATGAGCGATGCTAGCTGTTCACTGTTGGCAAAGGCATTTAAGGCAGCTGCAATCTTGGCGCTCACTAACGACTGTTGAGAATTTAGTCCCACAAGGACATGGTGATCCTCTCCCGTAACTTCTTCTCGTGGATTAGCCATGATAAATGTGCGTTGAACCAAATCTAAGTCTGAACCTGAGTCCTCACTTGAGTCAGTGTACGGAATCCCCTCCAGATTGGCCACAATTGGGGAAACACGGACCAGGTGATGAGCAGGCCTCTTCCAAGCCCCTTTGATACACGAACAGAATATTAGACCATACATGTAAAATTCATGATATGATTTATGATGCGAGTAATGCATGATATTTTTAATGTTATGGTTGCATTCATAAGGGGTTAGCATGCCATGATGTGAAATAACATGTATGTCAATCCATTTGAAACAAATAAGTTAGTTGTTAGGTAAAAATGAAAACATGTGGGGATGAAAATCCAACGACGGGGGTTGGATTTGAGGCTTGTACAATGTCTGTGTGACATCGTAACATGAGTGATGTAAGTGAGGTGAATAAGTTACCTATGTGGTAATAGGTCAATGGTTTGAGGTTTTGTACTATGAGTAAGTCTCATGGAATGAGTAGGTCAAAATTATTTCGGGTAAGCGGTGTGACATACCCTAACAAAATGAAAACAACTACCGTATGTAGCTACCTAATGAATGATTTGGTTATTTTTCCCAATTAGGGCAGAGTTTTTGGATACCTATGTGGTCATCACTATTTGAGGGTATGTAGTGATACGTGAATTATTGCTTCGTGTGGGCGAATGATTCGGGTATGAGGTATATACCCTAAAAGATTTGGTAAGGTAAGACTTTTGAAGTAAGTTTTCCTCGTGTAGGCTTAGGTTAGGACATCAATTGGGATATCCTTTAATGTGAAAATGTAGTTTTGGGGAGGTATTTGCCTCGTTTGGGCTTATGGTGTGTATAATTGCCCCGGAAGGGTCATGAGTTGGATGTCGAGTGGATATCTCATGGGTAATGTGTGGGATACATTATCATCCCTTGTGAGCTAAGTGTCGGACTTCAAGTGGACATCACATAGTAAACGGAAGGTATGTTTGCCATGTACAGGCTAACAGCGGGATGTCAAGTGGACATCTTGCTGAAAAGGGGTAATTGATGTTCCTAAGTGGTTTTATGTTATCCTAGGGCGACACGATCTACAGTGTCAACTGTGCCTAAGTGTATGTAGTATCATGATGATAACGTGATATGTACATTTAATATCATGAGTGTGTGCGTTCGAGTGTCTGCAAAAAAATTCGTGGTTAGTATGACATTTGTACAATAGTAAGTGTGTAGTACATAGCATGCAACATCCAAACTTCCAACCATACAACTCCCGCGTGTAGGGTTTTTGGCTAGTCTCTATCCTAAGTTTGGTTCATCTTAGTACCATGAAGATGCTAAGGAGCGCACCTGCAGAAAAATATAATGCATGGTCATTTGTTGGGTAACACCCTAGGGAAAATGCCTACGGGTTATTTACATGAGGGTTTGTAAATGGGTTGCTGATGTAGATGGTTCTTGTTGCGCTAAAATACACTCTAAGCCTCTCCCTGAGGTTGAGGGAGGTACATGCAATATGTCAACAAGTGCTCCACCAGCTCAAGTACTATCTTTTCTCAGGGAGGCAGATTAGTATAAGAGAAAGCTTCGCGGTAATAGGGGTACCTTAGACTTATGGGCTAGTCCCTTCTATTGCAATGTGTTACTTATGAATATGTCATAATTAAGAGAAAACAGAATAATGTGATCAATAATTTTTGGCACTTATCCAAAATATAAAATCTTTGAAAAACAAGTTTTTAGAAAAATCCCCAGCGGAGTCGCCATTGTGAGCGGGCGACATGGAGCGGTGGACCGAGAGCGCGCGGAGATGAGAGGCGCGGTCTACTGGGGTGTTTAAAAAGAAAAGCAATAGGGGCGTGGGACCAGGGAAAAGGTTGAAAGAGAGAGCGAAAACATTTTAGATTGGTTTAAACCCGAATCCACCGTCTCTTAGTGTGGAGTCGCCACCTGCATTAGCTCTTTCCAAGAATTAGAGTCTTGTGAGGCTTAACGTCCGGGGAATGGCCCACTAAGACACCGAGATTTGGGTCCAGGATAAGTTGCTTATTTCTCATTGAATCACATTTTATTACATCTACAGAAAACCCTATTTTCTTTGTTATGCATATTCGCACTTAGGTCATTTTTAGACTTCATGTGCATGATTCGTATTGCAAAATAATAAACAATCCACAAAGTGGAATAATAAACCATTCACAAGGTAATAAATAAATACGGAAAGTAAATGCGGAAAATAAAAATTACAAGGCTTCCAAAAATCGGGGGATGCAACCGCTTGCTAACCTATTAATTACATTTCCTTAAAAATATGTGCAATACCCGAAGGAAAAATAAAATCCTAAACATATATCTAACCTGCATCCACAAAGGTTAGCATAGGGGATATCACATATGTTCGATTTGATTTCACCAAGGCCCGTGTGGCCTAATTAAAACATCGATGGTTCAAAGTTGTTATTTTAAATAAAAATAGTTCATTTTTATTTACACATATGTTGATTAATTTTATTAGTAAAAATGATCGCATGGCAAAAGGTGAGGTCTGTTATCCGGGAATAATTTTAATTCCCTTCGTTGGGGTATTCTAACATAAAAATTAAAAAGAAATAAAAGATGAAGAAAAGAATTACAACATTATTTAAAATAATAAGGAATAAAAATAATTCCTAAGTTCATAAATAAAGATCAGAAAGAGATGAAGAAGAAGATGAGCATGGAATTCATAGTTCTAGGAACTCAGAGGCTTACCCTTGCGGTATTAATCCACTTCGGCATATCCGTTAAATCCCCGAGAGCGTTCCTCGTTTGTTTTTGTAGTTATTGTGGTTTAATTGGAAAATATGTGTCTATTTATCCAAATGATAATCAAACTTGGGTTCTAAATTTGTTTTAGACCCGAGAATATCTGATGATATTTTTAAGAAATGTAGGAAGAAAATGATTTGAAAATAATCAAGATATGGGATCTAAATGTGTTTTGGATCTAAATTATTCAAAAGAAATTGAAAGAAATATTTTTGACGCTTTTCTCGTTGTCTGTGTTTTTTTTATCTGAAAAAGAGAATTTTTCTCTAAAATTTCGAGCCCCGATTATAGAAAAAGACCTGACTATTTATAGGGAAAATCCTGAAAATCCAAAAAAGGTAAGTTTTTCTGACGAGGGGTCTCGCCAGTGAAAATATGGCGACGCCCCTCCCCAAGAGTATGGCAAGCTCGCCAGAGTCTCTGGCGAGGCATATGCCTCACCAAAGTCTTTGGAGAGGCATATGCCGCACCAAGGACTTTGGC
The DNA here is from genome assembly GCA_949673415.1 of Euphorbia schlechtendalii. Taxonomy (NCBI): domain Eukaryota; kingdom Viridiplantae; phylum Streptophyta; class Magnoliopsida; order Malpighiales; family Euphorbiaceae; genus Euphorbia; species Euphorbia schlechtendalii. The sequence goes on from CATIWQ010038243.1 coordinate 37,309, forward strand.
CAGGCTTGCCTGGCCGAAGCCTTTTGGCCAGGTTTGCCTCGCCCACCTTTGGCGATACGGGCTCCCATATCCTGTTTTCTGCTATGTTTTATGTATTTTTATATATTTTTAATTTGTTTCTGAATTAAAGTCCTGTTAAATTCAGCGACGAGGAAGACTCCCATTTGAAGATCATCAGACGGCTGAAAATTGTGTGATTCGAGGATAAATATCTCGCAAAGCCGTCATCATTGAACACGTGAGCTGGAACAAAATCCCGTGCTCACAATAACTGCAAGTATAAGTTGCGATGTAGTTTTAAAAGATATTGATCCCATAGGGAAAGACCAACTCTAAAGATCAACAGGAATGAAGAAAATAAAATAAAATAATTTGAAGTTTTGGATAGGAGGATTAGAATGAAGAATGGATAGATATATGTATGGAAGATTAGAGATTCTAATATATAGATTTTTCTATGAAATAAGTATAGCAAAGAAAACATGCAAGTTCAACAAAGTTATTATGTTCACTAAACTAATCTAACATAATCGGTTCTAGACACTCAGATGTTCAATGATTCACCACAGAGCAACACATGAAATGACTTTTCTAAATCTAGTGCAGATGAATCAAGACAATTATATAAACCTAAACAATAATATTACTATGCTTTGTACGGGTCGCTCTCACATAGCCACATTTAGCAAGTTACCATTCCAAAAATGTTGGCTCACTAAACAGCGTTAAAATCACAGATCTAGTGATTATACACAATCTCGTTAACCCCGAAACTACTCTTAAAGTTAACTCCAAAGCATATAACTTGATTAATATAAAAGACTTAACATGAAATACGCATTATGACACATAGACATATCATAAACTTCAAAATAGAAAGTATAAGTAGA
>CATIWQ010038254.1:0-10577 GCA_949673415.1 Euphorbia schlechtendalii
TGTGTGTTTGTGTGTGTGTGTGTGTGTGTGTATGTATTTGTATATGTATATACATATATATACATATAGTAGTTAAAAAATTCCCTAGAAGAGTCGCCATAGTGAGCGAACGATGTTTCGGACTAGCCTTTACTTATCGGGTCGAGTTTTATCGATTGTTTAAGACATATGCTACTTTCAAGACGTATTTCATAGTTCAGGACATACCAAGGATTTCTTTCCATTAAACTCATTCCATATCAAGATACTTTTGAATTGATTGAAAAGATTTAGGAACTTAAATTCCTAAACAAAAACACAGAGTCGTCACTAGGATCAATTCTTCCAAGTGGATTCTAGTTTAGCATTGTTAATAAGGACAAGCTCTATACATTAAATTCAGATATTCAAGTTTGGACGAAGTTACCGACTTCATTGTTTAAGGTAATTTCTTATTGCGAACTAACGTTATACTAATATTTGATATTTAATGCATTCATATTGCTTGAGATTCATTACGAAAACTGAAGGTGAGAAGAAAGACATTATTTTAAGCCTAATCTTAGCTAAGTAACACAACATCATGGAATATTACAAGTGTTTACACTCAATTACTCAACCAAGATTTCATACAAGGTACTTACAGTGGGTTAGAACCGAAATCAGTTCAAGCAAACTTGCAAAATAGGGGTTAAATAGAGGATGTATGTAAAATATGGTATTCTACACTTGAATCCTATGGAGGGATCGTGAATTCGGTACCCCAATCACTAACCTCGGTACCAGATTCGATTCAACTCTACCGGGTTCACGGGTAGAATGCCCCAAACATCATTTTTTGTGCAATTTTCAGCTTTTGATTATTTTTCACCCTATTTTTAGCCAAGTTTACATGTTTTTAATCAATTTTTAAGTAATTTCAACTATGTATAAATAAAAATAATGCATAGGGGGTTTATAATACTTACCCAGAAGCGACACACAACCCCTTAAGCATCGAAAACAACGGTTCTACTTCCCCTCGACTTATTGAATCAAGAAAAATGAAAGGAATAGAAATAAAATAAAAAAGTCTCGGATTTGATTTGTACCTTTTTGTTTCAGATCCACCATGATTAATCCAACATCAAATGGCTCGGATTTGCCTTCGAGGAAGTAATGGGTTGGTTTTTGGAATTTGGTTGAAATTAAACAAGAATAGGTAATTGTTGGTTCGTAAACAGGCTCTTAACAACAGCAGAGGGGGGTGAATGTGAAATCTTGGTTACTTATAGATTTTAAAAGTTGAATTGCCGAGTTCTGTTTTTATATGCATGATGAGTATGCGTGCTGAGTGTAATATAAAAATGAATAAACTGCTTAGCTTTGCTGACACAGTTTATCTTCAATCTTTAGCTGAGTAAGACTTACTCAGCACAGATTGGATAACAAGGAATATAATGAATGAGAGAGAGATGAATGAGCTAATAACTTATCAAGCTAAATGCTTAAAGTTAGAACGTCAACACCTGAGATTTATCCTGGTTCAGCCCCTAGCTTACCTCCAGTCCCCAGATACCATCTCCGAGCTTTAATCCACTAGTGAGTCGTTCTTTCAATAGGCGAAGAAGCCTTTACAGCGGGTAGACACTATTACAGACAATACCTTTCTTTCTAACTACAGCTCAACTCAGTTTGGGTACCCTTCCCAAACTGACACTCAGATTAATATAAGAATGCAAACTGAATTCAACTTATAGAAACGTTGAATCCTTGCAATGTTAATCTAAGTAATTTCTCTCTATTACAAACAGATAAGACTCTTAATGTTTGCTGATTACTTGCGGTGGAATTTCTCTCAGTATTCTAGAAGTTATTTCAAGGTATTATTGTCTTAGTATATAGGGCTAAGTCAGTCATTCCATTCATTAGAATATAATTGGATTTTGGTATTTTGGACTGTTAGGACACTCATTCTTGTAATTCTTGTTGGCTACTTCATATATATAGTAGAGTGCTGATTTATAGTATAAAGAATGAAAGTATATTGAATATTGAGATTTCTCCCTATATATTCAGCTTCTTCTCTATTATGTGTTCTATTATCCCATCTATATCTCATCTTATTTATACTCCTTGTTAGCTTATTAGTCAATACCTTCTTCCCTTTTCTCTATTTATTTATTTTTATTTTCTAAACAAATCCTCTAACAGAACATTACAAATGGTATCAAAGCCGGTTCTCGGCTTTTATGGATCATTATTCAAAACCTAAAATTTCTCATCTCTGTGGTGGAGTGAAATCAATTTAATTCTCCTTATGGATCAGTGGAGAAAAACATAGTATTTTCACAATCAACTGAACTATATGCAATTATTTGGTATCAATCTCCGAAGGAAACACAGGTTCATAGAAACAGTTTCTAACAAAGGAGCTAATGGCTAGGTTCTTAATGATAGCTTGTTTACCAAATTTTGATGGGGAAGGTGTTGTCTGGTATAAGATTAGGTGCAAGTTCACTAGAATTTATTTAATATGCAGTATTCTAGAAATTATTGCAGGGTACTATTGTGGGCCGAGTCAGCCATATCCATCATTTGAATATAATTATGTTTTGCTATGTTGTAATATTAGGACAGTCGTCCTTGTAATTGTTGTAGGCTACAGATAAAAGAATATTGAGATGATTGGGTTTGATGTGGAGAATGCTATGATAATCAGATTTATTAAAAATATATTTACACTATTTTAAATTTTAAGTACATGTTGGCGATCTTACATGTTGTCTTCAGAATAAAAACTATTAAAATATGATGTAAAACCTGCTAAATATTTTATTTTTATAATTTCATGACCTTGAACCGAATTACTACTCGATTCTCGATTTGAAAACTATGATTTCTTGTATAATGAATGAAAATATATTAAATATTCAAATTTCTCCCTGAGGCCCCTTATCACAAGGCAAGCCTTAGAGGGCTTTCCTTACGCTGCAAGAATGGGCTTGCAGGTCGTTCCGCAAGCCCAAGCTTGCGGGCTTGTGTGGCAGGCCCGCGCAAGCGCTTCCTTGGGTAGTGCTTGTGGGCCTGCAACCCACTAGCGCGGGGGCTTGCCTCGCCCGCTAGCTACCTACATGCTTTTCAGCTCGCGGGGCAGCTGCACAGGCTTCACTCCGAACATCCCGGGTTTGTTTGGGATCCCCTCGTAATGGGAAAAATTCACTTCCTCTGCTCTATGCATTTTTCCCTATTTTTCTCTTAATTTCCTTTAATTATTAATTTGGTCAAACTAATTAATAATTCTTCTAATGAATTCGACAAATAAATATTTTCAGCATAGACCCAGTCTATAGGTTCTTTACTTAGTCCGGTAAAGACCCAAAGTGTGTGATCTCATAGGATCCCAAAGTATTGAACCGCTAGAGGTTAACCTAAAATTGACTTCCCATCCAGGAACATTTAGGCTCAGTGTTCTAGACCGATATGGATCCGTTAGCTCTAGACAATCAAATGGACTTTCTAGTAAAGACATACTGCTTCTTAGAGATTATCTGCTCTATTATCCATCTATTTCTCTTTCAGTAGATCAGCTCACTACCATCTCCTTCCATCTCCTCTGTTTTCTGTTCATTTTTTCTAAACTAATCCATTAACAGAATGTTAAAGTGTTGTAGGAGATAGTAAGATAAACCACGGTCTCATTACTTCTTTTGATGAAGTGAAAATTTGATGATTTCACTGAAAAATTTGTTTCATTATTATGTTTTAAAATTAGAAAAACTAGTTTTCTGTTTTCATGCTAATAAGTAAATTATTTATTCATAACAACGGGTGGAGGGAGGTGACTGTCATTAAGTGTGTCCTAGAAATTTAGACAATTTAGGTCATGTCAGCAACTTGATAGATGTTGCCTACCATTTTTACTTTCTTTTTTACGGATGAAAACTTCCAAATTTAACAAGTTTTTCTTCCTTTTATATGTGTGTTTGTGTGTGTCTTTGCTGCTAATCACTCTATGCTTGTTTATGCATAACCTCATTATCTTCAAACATCTTCTGTATTTAATGGATTACGTACGGGAATTGGCACCTTATTGTAGACTTAAGAATCCGTTTCCTGATAGATAATTGATGAAAGAAATAATATCTAGTAGTTAAATATGACAGGAGCAGTATCTTGTAGCAACACGGTCGGAAAATGAAGTTGAAATCAAACAAAACAGAAGCAGATAACAACATGGTAAGAACATGGTAGGGACATGGTAGGAAGTAAAAAATCGTAACTCTTGAAATTATAGTTTCTTGATAGATAATTGATGAAAGAAGCAATATCTAGGAGCACTATTTGGTGGTAACATGGTAGGAAAATGAACTTGAAATCAAACAAAACAATAATAGATATAACATGGTAGGAACATGGTAGGGACATGGTAGGAACATGGTAGTAAAACAATAATCGAAATTCCTTGGATTTTTTTTTTCAAATATAAAGAATAATACAAGGATTTAAAATCTATTGAGTTAAAAAAAATAAAAATCTTGAATTGTCAGTCATGGAACTGTAATTTTTAGGGGAAATTTTATAAATGGGTTGATTTTAGGGGAAATTTTATAATTAGGTTGATTTTAAATATGTATATCAATCAAAGTTTTGTTACATTACTTTTTTTACCAAATAAATTCCAAACTCACATTCTATACGTTCTAAGTTATTTTGTTTTCCTCCACTACAACTGATGACATCTCAGATGATGTCATGCTTTTTTTTTATTTTCTCATCTTATTTTGTCATTATCTTTTAATCCGTTCATTTTTTGGACATGCCGCTTTAGAGTTTTTTGTTCGTCTCATTTTTAACTTCGAAATGCCATCCATTGTGATATACTTTTTTGATAATTTTTTTCAACTGTTTGATATATGGTAGGAACATGGTAAGAACATGGTAGGAAGTAAAAAATGATATCTCTGAAAATATTATTGTAGCTTCCTAATAAATAATTGATGAAAGGAGAATTATCCACTAGTTAAACATAACAAGAGCACTACCTGTTAAGAACATGGTAGGAACATGGTAGGAAAATAAACTTGAAAATCAAACAAAATAGAAACAGATAACAACATGGTAGGAACATGGTAGGGACATGGTAGGAAGTAAAAAAGTGATACCTTTGGAAATATTATTGTACTTTTCTAATAGATAACCGATGAAAGGACCAATATCTAGTAATTAAACATTACATGAGCACTATTTGGTAGGAACATGATAAGAAAATGAACTTGAAAAAAAACAAAACAGAAGCAAATAACCACATGGTAGTGACATGGTAGGAAGTAAAAAATGACAACTCTGGAAATAATACTGTAGTTTCCTAATAGATAATTGATGAAAGGAACACTATGCAGTAGTTAAACATAAAAGAAGCACTATCTGGTAGGAACATGGTACTAACATGGTAGGAAAATGAACTTGAAATCAAACAAAACAGAATCAGATAACAACATGGTAGGAACATGGTAGGGACATGGTAGGAAGTAAAAAATGACAACTCTAGAAATATTAATGTAGTTTCTTGATAGATAATTGATCAAATCAGCACTATCCAATAGTTAAACATGATAGGAGCACTATCTAGTAGTAACATGGTAGGAACATGGTAGGAAAATGAACTTGAAAATCAATCAAAATAGAAGCAGATAACAACATGGTAGGAACATGGTAGGGACATGGTAGGAAGTAAAAAATGACAACTCTGGAAATACTATTTTACTTTTCTGATAGATAACCAATGAAAGGAGCAATATCCAGTAGTTAAACATGATAGGAGCACTACCTGGTAAGAACATGGTAGGAACATGGTAGGAAAATGAACTTGAAAACCAAACAAAATAGAAGTAGATAACAACATGGTAGGAACATGGTAGGCACATGGTAGGAAGTAAAAAAATGACAATTTTGGAAATATTATTATACTTTTCTGATAGATAAATGATGAGAGGAGCAACATCCAGTCGTTAAACATGACAAGACCACTATCTGGTAGATATATGATAAGAAAATGAACTTGAAAAAAAACAAAATAGAAGCAAATCACCACATGGTAGGGACATGGTAGGAAGTAAAAAATGACAACTCTGGAAATATTACTATACTTTCCAGATAGATAACTGATGAAAAGAACACTATCCAGTAGTTAAACATAATAGGAGCACTATCTGGTAGGAACATGGTAGTAACATGTTGGGAAAATGAACTTGAAAATCAAATAAAACTGAATAAGATAACAACATGGTAGGAACATGGTAACGACATAGTAGGAAGTAAAACACAACAACTCTAGATATATTAATGTAGTTTCTTGATAAATAATTGATGAAATGAGCACTATCCAATAGTTAAACCTGACAAGAGCACTATGTGGTAGTAACATGGTAAGAACATGGTAGGAAAATAAAATTGAAAATCAACAAAATAGAAGCAAATAACAACATGGTAGGAACATGGTATGGACATGGTAGGAAGTAGAAAATGACAACTCTGAAAATATTACTGTAGTTTCTTGATAGATAACTGATGAAAGGAATACTATCCAGTAAATAAACATGACAAAAGTATTATCTGGTAGGAATATGGTCGTGACATGGTAGGAAAAAGAACTTGAAAATCAAACAAAACAGAATTAGATATCAACATGGTAGGGACATGGTAGTAAGTAAAAAAAGACAACTCTAGAAATATTATTTTAGTTTCCTCATAGATAACTGATGAAAGGAACACTATCAAGTAGTTAAACATGATAGGAGCATTATCTAGTAGTAACATGGTAGGAACATGAACTTGAAAATCAAACAAAAAAGAATTAGATAACAACATGGTAGGGACATGGTAGGAAGTAAAAAAAAAACTCTGAATTGCTTTAGATTCTTGATAGATAACTGATGAAAGGAGGACTATCCAGTAGTTTAACATAATATGAGCACTATCTAGTAGGAACATGGTAGGAAAATGAACATGAAAATCAAACAAAATAAAAGCAAATAACAACATGGTAGGAATATGGTAGCGACATTGTATGAATTAAAAAATAACAACTATGGCAATATTACTACAATTTCTTAATAGATAACTGATAAAACTAGCACTATCCAATAGTTAAACATGACATGAGCACTACCTGGTAAGAACATGGTAGGAACATGGTAGGAAAATGAACATGGAAATCAAACAAAATAGAAGCAGATAACAACATGGTAGGAACTTGGTAGGGACATGGTAGGAAGTAAAAAATGATAACTCTGTTAACATTATTGTACTTTTCTGATATATAACCAAACTATCCAGTATTTAAACATGATAGGAGCACTACTTGGTAAAAACTTGGTAGGAACATGGTATGAAAATGAACTTGAAAATCAAACAAAATAGCAATAAATAAAAACATGGTAGGAAGTAAAAATGATGACTCTGGAAATGCTATTGTACTTTTCTGGTAGATAACCAATGAAAGGAGCACTATCCAGTAGTTAAACATTATATGAGCACTACCTGGTAAGAACATGGTAGGAACATGGTAGGAAAATAAACTTGAAATCAAACAAAATAGAAGCAAATAACAACATGGTAGGAACATGGTAGGGACATGGTAGGAAGTAAAAAATGAGAATTTTGGAAATATTATTGTACTTTTCTCATAGATAACCGATGAAAGGAGCGCTATCCAGTAGTTAAACATGACAAGAGCACTATCTAGTAGGAGCATGATAAGAAAATTAACTTGAAAATAAAACAAAAAAGAAGCAAATAACCACATGGTAGGGACATGGTAGGAAGCAAAAAATGAAAACTCTAGAATTATAACTATAATTTCCAGATAGATAAATGATGAAAGGAACACTATCCAGTAGTTAAACAAAATAGGAGCCCTATCTAGTAGGAACATGGTACATGATAGGAAAATGAACTTGAAAATCAAACAAAACAGAATCAGTTAACAACATGGTAGGAAGTAAAAATTAACAACTCTAGATATATGAATGTAGTTTCTTGAGAAATAATTGATGGAATTAGCACTATCCAATAGTTAAATATAACTGGAGCACTGAGTAGTAGTAACATGGTAAGAACATGCTAGGAAAATGAAATTGAAAAGCAATCAAAACAGAAGCAGATAACAACATGGTAGGAACATGGTATGGACATGGTAGGAAGTAAAAAATGACAACTTTGAAAATATTATTGTAGTTTCCTTACAGATAATTGATGAAAGGAACATTATCAAGTAATTGAACATGATAAAAGCATTATCTGGTAGGAGCATGATCGTAACATGGTAGGAAAAAGAGCTTGAAAATCAAACAAAATAAAATTAGCTATCAACATGGTAGGAACATGGTAGGGACATGGTAGGAAGTAAAAAATGATAACTCTGGAAATATTACTGTAGTTTCTTGATTGATAACTGATAAGGGAAGCAATATATAGTAGTTAAACATTACAAGAGCACTATCAGGTAGTAACATGGTAGGAAAATAAACTTGAAATCAAACAAAACAGATAACTCTGGAAATATTATTGTAGTTTCCTGATAGATAACTGATGAAAGGAGCACTATCAAGTAGTTAAACATGATAGGAGCCCTACCTAGTAGGAACGTGGTAGGAACATGGTACGAAAATGAAATTGAAAATCAAACAAAATAGAAGCAGATAATAACATGGTAAGAACATGGTAGGGACATGATAAGAAGTAAAAAAAGATAACTCCTGAAATATTATTGTACTTTTCTGATAGATAACTAATGAAAGGAGCACTATCCAGTATTTAAACATGACATGAGCACTATCTCGTAGGAACATGGTAAGAAAATGAACTTAAAAAAAACAAAACAGAAGCAAATAAGCTCATGGTAAATGACAATTTTGGCTATATTAGTATAGTTTCTTGATAGATAACTGATGAAAGGAATACTATCTAGTAGTTAAACATAATAGGAACACTATTTGGCAGGACCATGGTAGTAACATGGTAAGAAAATGAACTTGAAAATCAAACAAAACAAAAGCAGATAACAACATGGCAGGAACATGGTAGCGACATTGTATGAAGTAAAAAACAACAACTCTAGAAATATTACTACAATTTCCTAATAGATAACTGATAACAGAAACACTATCTAGTAGTTAAACTTGACAGGAGCACTACTTGGTAAGAACATGGTAGGAACATGGTAGGAAAATGAACTTGGAAATCAAACAAAATAGAAGCAGATAACAACATGGTAGGAACTTAGTAGGGACATGGTAGGAAGTAAAAAATGACAACTCTATTAATATTATTGTACTTTTCTGATAGATAATTAAAGAAAGGAGCACTATATAGTAGTTAAACATGATAGGAGAACTACCTAGTAAGAACATGGTTGGAACATGGTATGAAAATGAACTTGAAAATCAAACAAAATAGAAACAGATAAAAACATGGTAGGGACATGATAGGAAGTAAAAAATGACAACTCTGGAAATACTATTGTACTTATCTAGCAGATAACCAACGAAAGGAGCACAATCTAGTAGTTAAACATATAGGAGCACTACCTGGTAAGAACATGTTAGGAAAATGAACTTGAAAATCAAACAATATAGAAGCAGATAACAACATGGTAAGAACACTGTGAGCACGGGATTTTGTACCAGCTAGTGCGTTCAATGATGACGGCTTTTCGGGAAATTTATCCTCGAATCACACGATTTTCGACCATCCGACGATCTTCATATGGGAATCCTCCTCGGACTTTTTAAATTATTTAACTAAAAAAAAAATCACTCGCGGAGGCAACCTCGCGCGAGGCTGCGCGAGACAGCCTCGCAAATGGCAGCCTCGCGCAAAGCTGCGCGAGGCAGCCCGCACTCCCCTTGAGGGTCCTAAGGGACCCTCGCAGGGACTGCCCGCGAGGGTCGTGTGGTACCCTCGCGGGGCTTGCCCGCGAGGGTCCTAGGCGACCCTCGCGGGGATTCCAGCAAGGGTCTTTAGCGACCCTCGCGGGGCCTCCCCGCGAGGGTCCCTAGCGACCCTCGCGGGGTCTCCCCGTGAGGGTCCTAGGCGACCCTCGCGGGGATTCCCGCGAGGGTCCCTAGTGACCGTCGCGGGGCCTCCTCGCGAGGGTCCTAGGTGACCCTCGCGGGGATTCCAGCGAGGGTCCCTCACGGCCCTTGCGAGGGAGCCTCGCTGGAGGTGACCCGCGAGCCCTCGCGAGGGAGCCTCGCGGGAGACCCCGTGAGGCCTCGCGAGGGAGTCTCGCACGCGAGACCCCTCGCGTGCGAGGCTCTTTGTTTTAGATTTTTCAAGACTTTTTCATCTATAAATAGTCGGGTCTTTTTCAGTATAATAGGACGAGAAATTCAAAGAGAAAAATCCTCTCTTTCAGAACAAAAATTAAAAACGTTTTTTATTACTTTCTTCAAACTTTTTTATCGAATCAAGAAACACTTTCGGATCCCAAATTTCTTCATCTTTGAAATCAAATTTCTTCATCTTTTCTTCTTAAATCCTCAGATATTCTCGGGTCTAAAACCAATTTAGAACCCGAGTCTGATTATCTTTTGGATAAATAAACACTTTATTTT